>CATIWR010145605.1:0-53285 GCA_949677035.1 Omphalea diandra
AATGGGAGTAAATTTATATTTCTTGTTCTTTATGTTGATGATATTTTATTGGCTAGTAATGACATGGGGATGATTTGTGAAACTAAACAATTACTCTCCAGGAATTTTGATGTGAAAGATCTTGGAGAGGTATCTTTTGTCTTGGGTATTGAGATTCGTCGTGATTGATCCCGTCATTTACTAGGTCTTTCTCAAAAGGCATATATTGTTCGTGTGCTCAGTAGATTCAATATGCAATTTTGCAAAGGTGGTGATACTTTTGTGGTGAAAGGAGATAAAGCAGTGCCCTAAAACTGATATAGAAAGGTAAACCATGATCAATATTCCTTATGCAAGTGCAGTTGGCAGCTTGATGTATGCCCAAATGTGTACAAGACCAGATAGTACATACATTTTTAGTGTTCTTGATCGATATCTTTCTAATCCTAGTTGGGATCATTGGGTAGCTGCTAAGAAGGTAATGAGATTCTTACAAAAAACAAAGGATTATATGTTGGTTTATAGGCGTGTGGATGATCTTGAAGTGATGGGATATTCAGACTTTGATTTTGCAAGCTGTCAAGATGATATGAAATCCACTTCAGGTTATATTTTTATGCTTGCTGGTGGTGCTGTTTCGTGAAAAAGTATTAAACAAACACTTACAACATCTTCTACTATGCAAGCTAAGTTTGTTGCATGTTATGGTGCTAGTACACAAGCTATATGGTTAAAGAATTTTATTTCTGAGTTGCTTGTGGTTGATTCTATTGCTAGGCTACTTCGTATCTATTGTGATAATAATGTTATTGTGTTCTTCTCTAAGAACAATAAAAGTTCGAATGATTCTAAGTATATGGAGATTAAATATCTTATAGTTAGAGACTTAGTAAAGAAAGGAGACATTGAGATTCAGTATGTTAGTACTGATTTAATGCTAACTGATCCTCTAACCAAAGGACTCAGACCCATAGTTTTTAAGAAACAAGTTTATGATATGGGTGTTGTGGAGTTTTTTGATATATTTGATTAGTGGGAGTTTTGTGTTTGTAATTGAACGTTCAAGTTAAATAATTTTGCTACATTGCTTATTCATATTTATTTATATGAGTTGAGTGTTTTGTAGTTGATTGTTTTGCATATGTGCACATTTTATATATATATATATATATAGAGCATGCTATGAGTTGTGGTTAATATGTTTAAGACTGGTGTGATTATCTTAAGCAGAGCTGGTTTCTAATTGTGTTTCTGGAAACAAAGGCTAAGACATTGTGATTGAATTTCCAAATGGAAATAACAGCCTTATTGTGAAACCTTGTAAATTTCTTTTGCTCGTTAGAGTATGTGTGAAAGAGAAATGTTTGAAGGACTGACAAGAAAATAGTGTATTGATCACATGTGGGCACTATTTTCTTTCTACACTGTCATATCGGAATCCATGTCAGTTAAGTTGTCAATATTTGTGACTATGGATTGGTACTATGTCAATAAGAGGCATAACTACTGCCATGATCCGATATTGATAATTTAATATGGATAGGATTGTGTTTGAGATGTCACTTTATCAATAAACTATATGTTTTTTAAAAATTGTGTGGTCACACTTGAGTTTAAAGTATTCAGTCCGAGAGTCGTTTTTAAAAATATTTTATTTCTTAAAACATGAAAATGTCATAATCAATATTACCCAAGTGGGAGAATGTTGAAATTTTTTTTTATGTGGGCTAATATTAATTATGGGTTGGTTTTAATTATTTATAAAACAGATTGAATAATATAGTTTATTGATTGGGGGTAAACCCAATTAAAATGTGATCAATTGAGTTATGAGATTGTGACATCTTTTGTGGGCCGATATGGAAGACGGTCAGTATAGACCTATTTTAACATAAATCTGTGATGAGTGAGCCTGTTAAAATTTATTATAAATAGGCTAGGTCCCCTCTCCTGCATTCATAACAGAAAACCCTAATTGTTACGTCCATTGTAGTCGTCTTTGAGAGGGTCAAGGGGAGGAAGACCTAGCTTCCGTTTTCAACCGTTCTGACAAATTCTTCAAGTGATTCAGCATTTGTAATTATGACTCAGAATAATTTAGCATTCAACGTGGAGACAAGTACACAATTTGTTTTTATTCAATAATAAGATTTGGTGTTCTAAATTTATGTACAAGATCCTATATTAAATATTTTACATATCCAACTGTGAATAAAGGGAAGGATGACAAAGGCAGATAAATCTCAGTAATAATAATTTGATCAATCTCCCAATAGAAATAATTTTCTGAATACTGGCAGAGTAATAGGTAATGATAATGATGGTAGGGAATGATGAAATATTAAAAAATATAAATAATCTAACTTTGATAAATTATCTTACCATTGACAAAGAAATCCTAATTCATAGCTACATGAAGAAAAGGCTAATAAGAACACAAGAAATTTTCAATGTCCATTAAAAAAAAAAGGAGTTTAATAATAAGGCTCAAATTCTGATTCTATGAATAGCAATAAATTCAGAAAACACACGGCAGTGCAATTTTTATGGACAAAACAACTTTCAATTCTTTCTTTTATCGGTTGGAAATATATTTACTACCAATAAAACGTGGAGAAGAGAAGAAATCCTATTAGTGATATGAATAAAAATTAAAATTTCAATTGTTATTTTAAACTAGAAGTTAATGTTAGTGTTTAGATCTCATTAATGGAATATCCTTCTAATATATTAGGATTTTATTTTATACAATAAACATAATATTTTAAAAATTAGATCGAATTGATTAAAAATTAGATCGAATTGACCTATTAGATGAGTCTAATTTTTACCAATTAAATCTAAAATCATATTAGTGATTGATTTAGTTAATTTCAAATTGATTTTTAAAATTATATTTTATTCTTAATTATTATAAATATATTTCTATTTTGTTGCTTTTATGATTTTAAAGATATTTTAATAATTTTTAAATTTTGTTTATTATACCCAATTAAACTCGATCATTGAAATCGATTAAACTTGTTGACTTAAAAATTAATTAATTAATCAATTTATTGAGTAATTCAATTTTAAAAATGCCGAGTAAATGTAATCAATTATATATGCTAGGATTTTTTTAAGTTAACATGAACTATTTTTCCCCAAAGTATTTTATTTTTTTATATTGGAGGAAACTTATTTGACATGGATCAAATAATCTTTTTATAGTTTAGATTTTTAAACATATTCTTCGCTGCCTGTTTAAAATTCATAAAAATAATATTTATAAATAAAATTTTACAAATATTAAAATTCAAAATCATTCTAAAGATTATATAAAAATTCATCAACGTAAACTAAGTTAGATATCAACACATTACTTTCCATGGCCAATTAAATTTTTTTTTTTTCCAACGAATTGATGTACATAAACTCTATTCTTACTCTCAAAAAAGATATGTAAAGTGAAATGAAAAGAAAATAAACATCCAAACTTTATGGCGGTTCGATCATCAGTGCTTACTTCCTAAGTCACATTGGCCTTTCACTTTTACTTTAAGGCTCAAGAAGAAGCTTGCACCCTTCTGTTTAAGGCACAATAAAACAAAATCCACCTTGGTGTTTTTATAGGCTAAGGTTCCTGTTGTTTATCTGAAAATATTTTTTAGAAAAATATTTTTCATATTTTTTTCTATTTGATAAATTTAGAGAAATTGATTAATGAAAAATATTTTTTTAATTAAAAAACTATCATTTTTCAGAAAAATGATTCTCATTTGAAAACATGAAGTCATTTTATGTATTTTGACAAACTCGTCTAAATGAAAAATAAATTATATAAACATATATATTTATTACTATTTATCATCATTATCGACACTCATCACTAATCATTATCGGCCAACAGTGATCACTAAAGATGAGTGAGACCCATAAAAATTTTCATTTTATGAAACAGTAAATAATATAAATATAAAATATTTATGTCCTAAATTTTGTTATAATTTTACAAATCAAAAGAAAATTAATATTTTTTATAGTGCACTCCAAACACCAGAAAATATATTACTCAAAAATATTTTTCTCATAAAATATTTTCTTTAGACATTATTTTTCATAAAACAAATAGAGCCTAAACACCGATCTTAATAATCTTACAAATGAATAACCTTTAATAAATATTTGAGTCTCTAATATAAGAAGAAATATGCAATTAGTATTCAAGAAAGTCTACTCTCAAAAGCTCAAATTTATTATAAATTTATATAAAACTCACTCTATAAAATATTAAAAAAAATCTTTTACATGGTATCACACAAATTTTCTAACCCTTTTACAGGTCTTAAAGCCTCAAAACTATCTAGTAAATACAAGATAATTATCCTACAAGTTTACGCCTATCAATGATCGTTGGAGTTGTAATGACTCTTGGGTGTTGACTATCAACGACACACATTAAGCTTTTTTGTCAATAATCATTGAGATTTTGCCATAGTAATTAGATGTCTTGCCAATCGATGTTGAGACATTCAATGATCATTCAAAATAGATAAGATGCTTCTTGAAGAGTTTTTCAACAAAATGTTCAAATTCATCTACAACAATTATTCTCATCATGATCATTGAATATCTTCCCACGATGGTTAAGCAACCTTCAAGTAGACGAGTTAATGTACTTCCTAAAGACTTTTTCAATGGACCATTGGCATACTTCATGATCATTATTTCTTCAATTATTGTTGAATGCTTCCCATGATTATTGAAGTGCTTGACTTAGTTTGTCCTCACTTTTTTTTTTTTTTTTTATTTCTTAGACTCTTTTTTGGCATTAAAGTTTATGGTTGCTTTGATCATTGGCTTGTTCATTGGGTATATGCTCAAACCTTCCATCTTCAAATGTGCTTTGACTCCATCTTTAAAAATATATAAAAGGATCAAACATTTTTTTCATTCTTTAAGCATATTTTTCTCTTTAAGTGCTTTGCCTTCATCTTTAAAAGTATTTAATAGGTTAAACATTCTTTCTCTATATTCTTAGATATTTGGCTTCCTTGCAGTATTATCCTGGAGATATGATTTATTTTTATCTTTAAAAATATTTTAAGAGTCAGTAATACCTTATGCAAAATAGGACAGAGTTCTGTAAGCACAAAGACTCAAGTTTAAGTATTAGAAATTTCTTAAAGATTTTGTAATCATTCAAACACATTATTTACTCTAAAGATAAAGGCAAGTGTCTTAGTATCTTTAGGATCGCATTATCAATAATTTATAAAGAGAATGAGGAATCTCTCAGTTTTAAATACTTTATTGTGATTACTATTAATAATATATTTCTCACATATAAAATAAAGCATAATTTTTAAATTTGAAATGTTATATTATTAATTTTATATTTATAAAATCTTATTAATTATTTTTTATTAGTGTTAAATTATGGACCATTTGATCATGTAGATTATTCAATATTCTCATCAAATTTTTTCAAGATAAATGTTATAGTTTATTAATTATAGTTAAATTATTTTACTATATAAGATTAAAAATTTATGATTTGGGACAAAAAAAATTGAAATAAAATAATACTATTAATGCAACATATTTTAAAAAAGCAGTAAACTGAAAAACTGTAAAAAAAAAAAATGAAGAATTTAGCTTTTCTTAAAAAAGATCAATTGGACTTTGTTTCGTGTGTTGTTGTGGGCGTTATTACAAAGTCAAAATCTCCTCTTTTATCAGAATCGAAGCTTGAATGCTGAGGATGTTGTACGGTTGTCCATTATTTATTAAACGATTATCGTGAAGCCAATGTGTTGAGAATGCTCTAATATGAGACCATTGAAAACTAAGAGTTTGAAGAAAAAACCGGTAAGAGCTTCAATTGATTGCAATTAACCAAATATTTTTATTAGATATTGAATTAGAAATTTTTACTAGCTGAATTTATTAGAAATTTTTACTAGCTAAATTTATCAACTATATTAAAAACTTTTAAACTATTTTCTAAAGTATTTTTTTTAATAGACGAGAGGTTTAATAGCTAATCAATATTACGAATTACCTAATAGAAAATACCATTGTTCTTTTATTTGCTCTTGTCAAATCAGTACATATTATTAGTTTTATTTTCAAAATTAGTTTCAAATAATTATTTATCATTTATCAAATAATTACATATAATAATATAACCAAATACTATTATTTTATATTATATCATAGAAAATTTTCATATTAAAATGCTAAATATAAAATTAGATAAAATAATTGTCATATAAAAAGACCTTCAAAGTAAAAAATTTAAAAACCTAAATAATAAAAATTTCTAGATAGAAAGCTAAGATCATATAAAAAAATTCTAAAAAAAAAATTTGTTAGACTAGATTATTCAAACCTAAGTCAAAACTCTCTTTTGATATTAATAATATAGATTAAAAATTCTAATATTTCCATTAAGTATTGTTTTGCAGAATTAAGTTAGACTTTCAATTAGAAGTTGGATGAATTTCACAATTTTCAAAAGGCAAAGTTCATTCAAATTCGTGGTCAGTGATTTGTAATTCATGACCGCGACTTAGCTCAAGACAGGGTGAAACTAAGCCAGGTGGATTCGCAGGCATCGTCACTGTCGCAACTTATCCAAAGATGGAAGTATCAAAGTCACAGACGAATTGCGATCAGTGTCGCGACCATGACTTTCATAGTGACTGAAGAGAGAACCAAGTCTACAACCACAACGTGCCAAGTGTCTCAGGTATCCGTTGAAGAACAAAATTCACGAGGGCAATATTGTGAGTAGCGACAGCGATTCATGAAGATGAAAATTCTCCTTCAAACAGAAGAATTCGCATTTCAATTGCGCTTTGTACAAGGACTGATCGCGACTGTGAAGTTTGTGGGCAATTAGAAAACAATGGCTATATTTTTTTGATTGACCAACAAGGAGCTGACACGTGGATTAGCCGTTAGACACAAACGAGATTTTCTACCGCGATTTTTGACTATCGTATGGAAATTGGAATGTCACAACCGCGAATCTTTAGTCGCGATCGTGACTCTCACCTGACATGCAATTAATGCAGAATCTGCCTAGCACATCTTGAAGATTTATTGATAGTTTTAGAGTAGTGTCTCTTTGATGAATGTGAACTATAAATACTCCACCAAACTGATGTTAGTGTAAAAGGATAACCTTTGAAATGTGCCAAAACTCTTGTCAAGTTATTTCTCAACTTTAATTCTTTATTTTTTTGTACATAGTTTGGTGTGAGCTTTAAATATCTTTTGGGTTGGGTTTGAGAGTTAGCCCTTGTATAGAAAACTCTTGTATAGGATTAAGAGTGAGCCTTAGCTTGTATAGGTTGAGTGTTAGCCTTGGGAAAACACTTGTAAGGTTTGAAGTGAGTCTAAACACTAGGTTGAGTGTGAACCTTGGAAAAACACTTGTAAGGTTTGGTGTGAGACTAAACACTAAGTTGAGTGTGAGCTTGTAAAACACTAGAAATTGAGCGAAATACCTAATTGGTGAATTGGGTAGTGGATGTAAAGAGTGAGCCTTAGAAAACTCTTATATAGGTTGAGTGTTAGCCTTGAGAAAACACTTGTAAGGTTTGAAGTGAGTCTAAACACTAGGTTGAGTGTGAGCCTTGAAAAAACACTTGTAAGGTTTGACGTGAGACTAAACACTAAGTTGAATGTGAGTTTGTAAAACACTAGAGATTGAGTGAAATACCTAATTGGTGAATTGGGTAGTGAATGTAAAGTTGGTTAATACCCAAACGACCATAAAACTCTTGTGTTCATTATTTTCTTACATTTTCTCTAATCTTTCATATTTGTGCACTTCTTCTAAAATCAAAAGTCCAAATTTGTCATCAATTCATCCTTCTTTTTTTGGTGCACTAGGGCTAACAAAATTAAAAAATCTAAGTTATAAATAATTACTTGTCATTTATCAAATAATTGTGTATAATATAGTCATATGTTATTATTATATATTATATTATAAAAAACTATCATATTAAAAAATTTTAAATATAAAATTAGATAAAATATTGTCATATTAAAAAGGACCTTTTAGGTAGGAAATTAAAAAAACCTAAATAATAAAATTCTAAATAAGAAGTTAAGATCATACAAAAAAATTTAAATAATAAATTAGAAAAATCTAAAAAACAAAAATTTTAAATAACTCTTAAACAGGAAATTAGAAAAACATGAAAAGTAGAAACTTTAAATAGAAAACTAAGGTTCAAATTAATTTAATCAATTATTCAAAAATTCTAAGTAGATAAAAATTAGTGGCATTATAATAAATTGTCCAAAATTATTTCACTCAAGTTTAATAAATTTTCTCTTAAAATTATACTAAATAGGATTAAATGTATAAATTAATAGACAGTCTTTTGTTACAATTATTTCACACACATCGACACACACACACACACATAGATATATATGTGTGTGTATATAATTTAAGATTATTTTTTATTTTTAATTATGAAATAATTAATATTATTCATTTGATTGATTATCATAAATTACTTTATTTAAATTTAATAAATTTTCTCTTGAAATTATGTTATATAGAATTGAAAGTATAAATTAATAGATAATTTTTTATTATAATTATTTTTGTACATAATTATAAATTGTAAAAATGTTATTTATTATTTCATTTACTTGATAATTTTTTTTTATAAAATATTAATTAATTAATTAATTAATATCAAATTTATTGTTATAATCATCTCGTACAATATACGAATTTATGACTAGTTACTATAAAATTTTTTGCTATAATAATGGACGAGAGAATCTAATAAAAAACTTTGCTTCTTATAAAACTAAGAAAACCAATCAAATTATACCTAATTAACTTCTGAAGCAGTATTAAAAATACTTTTCCTTTTAGAGTTTGATTTTTAGCTTATTACTAGACAGATATAAATGTTGTGTGTTAATGCTATTGAGTAAGATGTATTATCTACTCTTAGCCCACCATACCATACATCTCCTAACCAAAAAGGAATGAAACTATTAATGGACCCAAAGAATCATGATAGTTTAGATATCTAACTTCTTAAAAAAAAAAAAAAAGAAGGAAAAATTTAATTTATTTATTTTATTTTTAATAGAGGTAGGCATATGTATATTAGGGAGAATTCGTGAATCAATATGTAAGAAACGAATTTGAATGAGGAGAGATCCATTTTGAATTGAGTTCCTAGGATTTGAGAAGAGAAAAAGAAAATTAACCCATCAAATAAAATATGATTTGTTTGAATTTTATCTCAAAATTACTTGGAACTATATATTTTTTTTTTTGGGATTAGCCTGTTAAAATTAATTAAATTAAATAGATTGGATCTACAAATTAAATACCCATTTAATGTTTAAGCTTACCCATTTAATGGTTAATCTCATTAATCCATGGATCTATATAAAAAAAAATCTAGTAAATTAAAAAATAATAATAATAAACGCAGCATGCATAAAATCAATGCTGAAAGGAACCTATCAACGTGAAGTGGTGTAAGAATGCACAGTTATTTCTGCAGGAAGACTATAATGAAGGAGTGGGTCTACAATTACTAGGATCCATATAAATAGAATATGGCAATTGAATTACCAAGTCAGTTTGGCATTCAAATTTTTTTTTTAAAAAATGATTTTTTAGTGAAAATTAAAAAATATATATTTTTACAAGTGATTATAATTTTTTTAATATAATTTTTATGAATAAAAAATTACTATTAACAAATATTTTTATCCTCAAAACATTTGAAAGAATCTATAATTAATTATTTATGAATGATTTTTTTAAATTTTTTACTTAATTAAAACTTTTGGATTGAATCCATATTAAATTATTGAATTTTAAAAAATAAATATTTAAAATTTTAATTTTAAGTAATAACTCACTTTGAATTAGATTGCATTGGCCAATTAGATAAGCTGCTGCTAATATTTAATAAATAAGTTATCAGAACACATTTTTTACTTTTAAAATGGTATTTCATGATAAATAACATGACTTCATTTTTTTAAGATCATCCTCCTAAGTGACGAATATGATAATCACCATTAAATAAATCATTAAAACACATCCTATAAGATGTGACTGATCTGTTATTTTCCTTTTGAGTGTTGGCCTTATAAAAAATACAAAAAGCTACCATCTCATCATCCCGATCAACCACAGGTTAGCCAGATAGATTCTTATGAACCGTATGATTAAAGGAAGTTGAAGCATCATCAACTTTCGTCGCTATTTTAAATTTTCTAAAAAAAAAAAAAAATACGATTTTGAAAATCACATGCCTCTGATATCACTTTTTATTTTTTATTTTTTAAAATAAAAAAATTTTCAAAATATTTCATAATAAATATTAAAATGAATCAGAAAATTAGTTTTTCAAAAAGCATTTTCTAATATTTTATTAGTTTGAAACTTAAAAAGAAAAAATAAAAAACAGAAAATCAAAACAAAACCGAATGGTTGATTTTTTATTTTCTATTTTCAAAATATTTATTGATAAATATGAAAATTTTAAATATTCTTTTAATATTTATTAATCATTTTTTAATCACTTAACTTCCTCAAATCTACAAAAGTAATTTAGTTAGCCTAATGAGTTTAGCCTACTAAACAAAGTTTGTTGAATTATTTAAAATATTTTATAGATTCAATTCTAAAAAAAAAAAAAACTTTGTTTTATCACAATGATAAAATATTATTGTAATTTTAAGAATGTCTTCTCAAGAATTTGTAAATAAATAAAAAAGTTAGTGCATTTATTAACAAATCAAATTAAAAAATCACAAGTTATTAAATCACAATTTCTCCAAAAAATATAATATCTCAAAAAATTACTTTCTGAAATTCACTTCTACAATAATAATCACTAATAATAAAAAAAAAATTAAACAAAGATAATATAATGATGAATATGTCCTTAAAAAGTGAAGATATTCTGAGTATTTTAGTATTTGTTTTTTTATATAAAAAATTAGTTTACTTATTAGCAAATGCAATATGGCTTTTCTCAATCGCCAAGCAATAAACTTTAATCCAATTATACAAAAATGATTATTTAAAGCTCCAAATTGCAAGTTGGAGGATCCGCTAATTAATAAAACTTGGTCAAATTGACCGAACGTGCAAAGTTTGTGGGGAGATAATTATTTCTCTGCAATTCCATCATGCAAAGGCAAACATTGACCCCAATGAAGTCTGGGCCAGGAAAATTTTTAATATATATTAAATTATATTTAATGAATCATTTCTATGTAAAAAGTCATTTATTTAAAAAAATTTAATTTTATTAATAAAATTTTATAGTTTTAAATAATTTTATATATAAAGTGTATTATATAAATCTTATATGTATAATAATTTTATATAAAGTATATTATGTATAATAATTTTATATAAAGTATATTATGTAAATCTCTATTATATATTAAACTCCGTTTATTCAGAAAAATTTCTCAGTTAGATTAAAGCACAAACATCTCTTAATTTTAAATTTTAAGGATAACTTGAATAATTATTAATAAAAATATTATAATATATTTTATTATTTACATATTTATACTTTTTAATTTAATTTTAACTATTTTTTTTTATTAAATTTATAGAGCTGATATAAAAAAAATTAGCCTAAAAATAAAACTCTTAGAAGCCACACATTATCTTCCAAAATCTCTCAATCACAATAGCATCAATTTGAAAAGTTCAGAAAAAGGAATGGAAATTAAATTATATTACAGTCTACTCACTCACTGCAAATCTCTTGGAAAAATATTTAGAAAAAAATAATAAAGAGAAAAAATAAATTTTATTTTTTTTATTTATTTTCTCTTCTCATATTTAGATAAAAAATAAAAGAGAAAAAATAAATTTTATTTTTTTATTTATTTTCTTTACATGTTTAAATAAAAGAGGAAAAATAAATTTATATTTTCTCTTCAATATAGAAATGTTAAGGACAAAATATAAATTTATTATAATTCCTTTTAATCATCATATCTTCTCTCCATTTTGAAGAAAAAATAAAGAGAAAAAATAAAAATGATTTTTTTCTCTTTTTTTTTATTTTTTACATAATACAAAATTACAATTAACTTTTATTTGTCATATTTTTTTTTCTCTTATTTTATCTGGTTCCAAATAAAGAGTAAATGTAAGATTCTCCATCCATTGGGATGACGCTCAATTCCACATGGAATCACTGTATATGAACAAATCCTCCCCCTTGAAGTGATCATCATAATTTAAAAAACAGAAAAAGGGCACCTGACCTGACTGTATGAAATTTACCAAGAAAAGAAAAATAGAAATTCTTCGGAAATTCCAACATTTTTTTTTCTCCCTCCTGATATTCTTTTTGCTGTGTTCCAGTTATTTGTTTCAGTTATAAACGAAAGTAGACATTCCTCAATAATAACGAAGCTGACAAACAGAACCTATAATATATATAGCATTAGCAGCAATATCCTGCTTGGTTTTTTTGCTATAATAAGAAAAGGAAGGAAAAAAGGATATTTCTTATCTCCAGATTCAAAATCCTCGCAAACTGATCTTTCTCTCTCTTGAAACGAAGGATACCCATTTGGATTTCACGTATGCTGATTTTTCCTATCTCATAAATTCATTTCCTTTTTCTTGGGTTTTCTTTTGTTCTGGATTTTCCTATGTAGATTTTTGACTTTCTAGTCTCTTAAAGTTAGCTCCTTTATGTTTTTGTACAGTGTATTATTGCTATGAAGCAGAGAAATGTGTCTGCTTGGTAGTGAAAGCCCCATTTGTTTCGTTTGGTGCAAGAAAGAATAGTTTTTGTCAACTGGGTGAATGTGGATTAGGCTTTCAGGTTTAGTTGAAATTTTTGGTTTGGTATGGTATACTAGTGCACATATGATGTTCGTTGGATGGATGTGATGCATGTGGATTATCCATGAAAGAGATGTCTTTTGTTGGTGATTTGATTGTTTATATGTTTTTGGTTTTGATGTGCTTTTTATAATTTGGAAGTTTGTAGTAGTCGCTTGAAGAAGAAGAAAAATCTGTAACTTCCAAAATGTATGCCAGTGCTTGTCTTTGATAGGAAAGATGAAGTACTTGAATTAGTTCATGTATGTTTTACAGCCTAAAGAGCATATTCATACTTATTTAGTAGTTTGTAAGGCTTGCATATGTGCTTGGTGCGATTCTGTTTTATGCTAAATGTTATTAATGATGAGCCATGGGTAGGATGTCCGTTCCCAACTAACTTAAGTTTGTATCTGGAAGTGCAAAGCCATCAATTCATTTACTTATACCTTTTAATTGAGAAGGGAAAAAAGAAAGTTGAATGCATAGGAATGGGCATGGTAAATGAGGCTGATGTGCTCATATGTCTTTCATTTATCAGATTATAGAACTGCCTTTGCAACAATCTTATCAGTCAAATTTTGGCATATAGTGGTTTTGTTGTTGCATCAGAATTGTCAGAGCACTAAATTCAATTGATGTAGGAGATAGTTCGTCAGCTCTTTGAACTGTACTCCAAAAGAAATTTCAGAGTAGATCGTATTGCCGTGGAGTAGTTCATTTCCTTTTAAGGCAGCTGAAAATTGGAAACTCGATGAGCGCGTGGAGTTGCTATTGCTTGCTGGATTTTGTCCCATATATCTTTTATTGTAGTATCAGAAGCTTTCAACAATAATGCCTCTCCCCATCCAGAGGTATTGTTCATTCCTCAAAGATTTTGATTAACAGTTGATTAATCTCTTTCCATCTTTCAAATCATGACCATTTTTGAAGTTTTAATAACAAAGAAATTGTTATTAATATTTGCAAATTTGATTTCTTTTGTGCTACAGTGGACATACAAGAAAACCTAGTAACACACTGAGGCTTTTCATGACAATTTTTGTTGGAATTATTTTTGGCTTCTTTTTAGGAATACCATTTCCAACACTCTCACTATCTAAGGTAGAATATGTTAACATTTCCAATCTGTCTATATGACTGTTTCTCTCCATTTGGTTTCAATGCATAATGCAGTAATCTTATTTAGTGATGATTACATTGATAGATGAATCTTCCATCCTGTCTATTTCCTTCCATTGATCTCACATATATTGAGGACAAGTACTCTGGTCATCCAACTCGGGCACTATTCAATGCTTGGGCTTCTCTAAAGGGGAACAAAGGCAATGCTAACCTTCACAAATATGACGATATAAAGATATGTCCTATATAATTACAGTCATGCTATGCAAACTCAGCTGTATGTGTATCTTAAAACCAGAAATCCATAGGAGTGTTGCATCTCAATGGCTGCTGTAGCATACTTATTCATTAATGTCAACAACTAGTTAAGTACATTAAGGCATCAGCTCTTATTTATTTTGAGGTTGTCATTTTATCTGAAATACCTTTATTTAAGTATTTTCGATTCTTTAATCAATTTCCCAAAATTTATTTGGGGTTGATGATATTGGTATTTGTCTTTTAGATTTGACAGCTAGTGGGATAGCGTCATAATTTTGATTGTTGGAATGAGTTATCAAGCAAGCAGAGGTCCTAGGAGTAAAAAGATTTTTGCATATCTTCTAGAAATATGGAATCATTCTTCTTTTGAACCTTGGCTGCCTAATGAAGATGTAATTCCAATATTTGTTCTCTTCTTTCTCTACTACACTTAGATGGTCTTCCCTTGTCATTGTCACATTGGCTATAATTGCAGATAACCTTCTCTTAATCTGATTATTGTATAAATTGGCAACTTTATTTATACAGATTTTCTCTGCCAGTATTAATTATTAACCCTCTGATTCTATTTCAGATCTGGGTCCCGACAAATCCTCGAGGAGCTGAGAAATTACCTCCTGGTATAATAGCTTCCGAATCAGATTTTTACCTCCGCCGATTATGGGGTCTTCCTGATGAGGTGTGCAGCTTCCAACATGACTTGATGTAGAAAATATTCCTTAGCTGTAACACCATATTATGGTTTTGAATTGTTTTACTTATTTTTTTTTTTTTATGGACTTCAATTATTTTTGTTAATCTAAATCTGCTACATATGAAGAAGTAACACAGGCCTGCTTGTTCTGGAGTTAGGTGAAAAAGTTGTCTAAGGTGTTTGTAGAGGAGAAGTATAAAAGAAATAGTGTTCTAGTTTGAGTTTAAGATTAGATTCTCGTCAACACTTGAACAATAGTTGCATGAGTAATTACTGAAATGCACGGTATAAAAAAGGCACAAAAGAGCAGGTTGCAGCAAAATAATCATTGTTCTTCAAGCTATACTTTATCTTCGATAAGCAAACACTTGGATCAAGATTCATTCGAACATTTTACCCGTATTTTCATTTAACCTTCAAAATGACCAAAAAAAAAATTCCGTTTGACCTGATGGTGGTATTTTCTTGTCTAATCTGAATATTTGGTTAATGGACGTGGCATTTGCAGGACTTGGCCAACAAACCAAAGTATCTCGTAACTGTTACCGTTGGTTATGATCAGAAAAATAATATTGATGCAGCGGTTAAAAAGGTTTTTTTCTCCTTTCCTTTTCTCTTCTTTCTCTCTCTCCTCTCTTAGAGAGCTATCCACCTAAGTGCTCACAAGCAAACTAAATGGTTAGCCTCTAGCCCCATTCTAAAATTTCGAAAACCTGATTGGATTGCAAGTTTTATTTTCTTATTAGACTTCTGAAATTTGTTCAAGTTGGTATGCCAAACGTTTTGTACATCCTAACATTGTCGCACCCTATGAATATATTTTTATGTGGGATGAAGATCTTGGGGTAGAACATTTTGATGCAGAAGCATAAGTAAGACTCAATTTTCTGCTAGAATACTGTTTAAATAGATACAAAATGTGATGGTTTGCTCTTCCTTGGTTCAGATACATTAAACTGGTGAGGAAACATGGTCTGGAGATTTCACAGCCTGGCTTAGATCCAGATAGAGGGACAACTTGGGCAATGACAAAGAAGAGAGATGACTCTGAAGTCCACAAGCATAGAACTCCTTTATCTATCTTGTTAATAAAATTTTATAACTTGCAGCTTGACTGCCTATCTTTTTTCCTCGCATCCTGCAGGGATGCTGAAGAGAAGCGTGGTTGTTGTACGGACCCACACTTGCCACCTTGTACAGCGTCTGTGCAGAGAATTTAGTGAAATGTTATGTGATTACCAAGATTATTCAAATTTTGTTCTCGTCATCAATCCTGCACATGTATTTAGGATGTGGTTTCAGTGTCTTACTCTAAACGCATAATGAGCAGGTTTGTTGAGATCATGGCAACTGTGTTTTCTCGAGATGCATGGCGTTGTGTTTGGTATATGATTCAGGTATATAGCAGTAAAATTGTAGTGTCTTCTAGTTGCCATTCTTCTAAAGTACCCCACATAGTTTAAAATTTAATTTCCTGTTGTAGAATGACTTGATTCATGGATGGGGTTTAGATTTTGCTCTGAGGAAATGTGTTGAGGTCGGTAACTACTTTTGCTTTCCACCTTAAAAACTTGGTCGCCAACTCTATCATTTATTGCTTTTTTGACCATGCTGGAAGCAGCCTGCTCATGAGAAAATAGGAGTCGTTCATGCTCAATGGATTGTCCATCAAGGTGTTCCATCGCTTGGAAACCAGGTAAACGTAAGCCATTGTCTAACATGAATTTTTTTGGAGTATATTTTGTTCGGCCCTTTTTTTTTTTTTAGCGGCAAGCAGAGAGTGGTCGTGCACCATGGGAAGGGGTATGTAACGAATCTTTTCCCTTATATTGACTGTTAGATATCCTCACTCCACCCACCTCTCTCTCTCTCTCTCTCTAATATTACTGGACTAGGGAAATAAAGAATTAAACCTCGCAGCATTTATGGTAGATTAACATCGTCACTTTAAATGGAAGAGCACTCGTGGTCTGATTTTCTTTGTCAGGTGCGAGAGAGGTGTCGAAGAGAATGGGCGATGTTTCAAGATCGAATGACTAATGCAGAGAAAGCTTATTTTGAAGCAATGGGAATTGATCCTCCCAATTCAACAACTCGTTAAAGAAGGAATGGCAAGGAAGTCTTAAAATAACATCTAATGTACTAGTAGAAGTCACCTCTTATGTTAATTCACGCAATTATGACAAGGATGGTTTAGTCAGGACATATTCTTGTTACCTATTTATTGATTCTTTCAAAGATGGTATGGCTCTCCATATGATTTTCGCAGTTCATAAATGTCATTGAAGCAGCAATAGGTCCTGGAATCATTTAGTGAGTGCAGCGTGAAAATTATTGAGCAGCCTTGAAATGTCGTTGTTGTTGGAAATGATCTGCTTCCTTGGTTCATATCAACCATGTGCCCAATCTTATGACTTGAATTAAGAGGCCGTACTGGAAGAGTTCACTTGTACCCTAAGGCAAATTAACTTGACAAAAGATGACTTTATGAAGAGAATCTCGATTCTAAAAAAGTGATGTACCGTTCAATTTTTCAGATTCAAGAATAGAACCTAAATTTTTACTTCACCAAAAAGAAGCCCTGAAAAAATAAGATTCATCTGAAGACTATCAAAATTTTGAATAAGATTCATCTAAAGACAGGGAAATACAGATTGTTAATAGGCTTGTGCTGCCTATCCCTTTCACATTTTCTTTCCAATTGTAAAGAATGGGGGAGGTTAGGTGTAAACATGGTCGAGAAAAGCCAGACCTCCCTCTGCATGCTTCTGTGGCTCCAAAGCTTTCTGGAGGGAGAAATGCTACAGCCAGCTAGAAATAATTTTTAGTTATTGCCTCTTCCAGCTCTTTGAATTCCCATGCGTCTTCTACTAAGTATTCTCCTGCAGCCAATTCCAAAGTGTCAAAAACTGAATTACTATTTTTTGGTAAACGATGACGAAAGGCCCTTACCAATTGAATCTCTTCGAAGAGCAGTTAAGTGAGCACAACTGCAAGTGAAAAGTCATGTTAGAAACATTATCAACTCAAATAGAGAATGAAAACCAAATTACTGTGGAATAATTTTGCTACTTTCTACTTATTACAAAATATTTCCTAAATATTGTTCCTTCTTTGAAGAAAAAATTGTTGTAGGGTGAAAAGGAGAACTGTGACAACTGTCAGTGTCTCCAATTGCATGCTTTAATGGTGATAAAACTTGAAGATATTATAGGCAACCACGGAAATATGTCAATACAAAGTTTAAGAATTCTAAAATGACCGCACTTCTTTCACTCAGTTGAAGTGAAGCCAACTTGTGAGAATAATAAAGTGGGAATCCAAAGATTGTCAATGATCCAGAAACCCAAAACTACTGGCCTCAGGATAAGTTAACAAAAAACGATCAGAAAACCGAGGTGAAAAATCTATACCTGCAAAGAGCCTTCCCAAAATCTGCACATAGCGATCGGACATACGTCCCTTTAGAGCATACCACACGGAAAATTAAATTTTGTCTGCAACAATCACAGAAATTTAATTCAAGTTCAAACATGGATGTGCAGATAGTGAGTCATTCACTCAGGGACAGTTTCATTGCGCAACCTTATTAATTTGCAGAAAGATCTTACTACCATGAACGTTATAATAATATCAGACACGTGATTTATTTTAAACATACTGTTTTCCAAATTCTGTCAACCAGAGCACATGGAAGGAAAACGCAAGAGAGTTAAGGTGGAGGGAGTATAGAAATAAATTTTAGCTATTTATGTAATCAAATTGACAAAATGGTTAAATCATGGACTAAAAGTTAGCATGAGATTCATTCTTCTGACCATATGTACAACCATGTTCTTTTTCAGTGGCCTTCAACTCAGAACCTTCAGCTCATGTCACCCTAAAGATCAGGTATCATTAAGCCACTGCTAATTTATAGGGTGATTTGTACAGTGTGTTGTTACATCAGGTCGATCAGATCTTCCATTGCCATTCATGGAAGCTAGTTCATCAGATAAACTTAATAATTCATTGAAAATGTAGATAGCTTTGCAAGAGCTCAATGAGTATAAATATGAACCAGCTATCAAGAAAAGAAGTTTCTCTTTCCTATTTTGAATAGAAGAAATGGCTACAAATTTATCCGAGGACATAAAGTGATGGCATCTTAATAGTGACATTTTTGAAAATGAATATCTAACTTCCAACCTATTAAACATGAGAAACAAAACATCTAAGCAATGCCACATCTGGAATTTTAAAAATCGGCCAGGCATGGGCAAACAAAAAAGAGCTTGTCAAGTATTTCAAAGATTTATGGTGTAATAGTATAAACATAATTTCACGATGAACCAACAAGAGAAGAAATTAAGAGGTAGATAGTGGCTTAAGTACAGGAGTGTGCCTGTGATTATACATATCAAACAAATTTAAAGGAACCTGTCCTCTAAGCTTCGCTCTATGTTGAACTGAAAAATTGAAATTCTTCTGGGTGAAAGCTCAATGCTTTCTCCTCTTCTTGCTTTCTCATACATCTTCTCACCTCCAACCTGTCAGAAGTGGCTGAAACTCTCAGCAAACAAACTAGAAGCACGTAAAAGAGTCTTATGAAGTCAAATATGCAGTGCAGCCTCCAACAGTGATCTACATTTGGCCCAAAAACACAAGTTCGCTGGGATTTTAGTAAAGCACCAGTTCCATGCCCCTCCTCCCTCCCCCCCACCCCAAAAAAAAAAAAGGATGAAAAAGCTGCCGACTCCAATCCAAAATAATGTTATAATAAAATCAAAATGTAGATGATACAGCAACAGCAAGCAGAAATTTGTCTTTCCAACGGGATTTTATGAAACATTAAGAAATGCCCAGTGATTTTGTCAACTCAAATTCTAACAGCAATTTGTCAAGTAATATTTCAGAAGTCAAAACCAAGTTTTAAGAGACTAGACCAATGAGCCATTAACCTATACCCTTTTGCATTTATGAGGAATTCCAGTCTCAGGCGCTTTATTAGATAACGATGACAACTTGAACCCTAAACGATAATTTTTCATCAATATTCTCATGCAAAAGTTACTGCAGATGAGATTGATATATGATATGTTATCACCAACAAAATCTAGAAGTGTCATTAAATAAGAGGATCACAATTGTTTTACCTCTATAATTGATCCTCCTTTGTGAGAATTTGGATCTAAACCAACCAGGTAACACACCTACTATACCCCTTCTCATAATTATAGTTTGTATAAATGTATATACAGATATCCTTAGCATTTACTATTACCATCCATTAAACAAACTATTTCTGTTACATGCATACTAGTTTTTTTGAATAATGTATTTTGAGGAACAGATGCAAGAATCTGTCATCACAACTATACATCATTGCTACTTATCCAGTATAGTCATCAGCTAATGCAGTAAAACTTCTTACTTTGATGGCAGAGAACATCGGAGGAACTTGCCATATTTCACCACAAAAAGATGCAGCAGCTTTCCTTATATCCTCATCTTTGATGTGCTCCCAAGGCTCACGCTGGATAACCTGCATAAGAGTATAGTATACAAGTAAAGATTTGGTTGATGCAAGAAGTAGACTGAAAAACACACCATTCTAGCCAAATTTGTACCATCTCCAGGCAGGTGATCTTAATGAAAATCAAGTGTAAAAGGTTTGAAATGAATTGATGCGGTGTAGCTTCAGTTTTTCATGAATAAAATAGTATTATGCAAGATAGAAATTTCCAGCTTGCAATTATTTCCATGTAGAATGCATTTCAAGTGCTGAATCAAGCATAAAAACATGCACTCATTTTGCTCCATTATGCCTCACTCTCCAATGCTTTTTCTCTAGTAGGCATTCAGTGAGAGGACTCTTGGTCAGATTATATTTCAGTGAGCAAAATAACAAGCCATTCATCTCACAAAATTTGTACGGTGTATTTCAATATTAAAAGTGTGGCCTTTTTAGTTTTTCCCAATGTCAGACAAGACATGAAACAGCATTCTACACTAATGCCTTCATTCTTAATAGTACAGTCTAAGAAAAAGTACATCCACCAATCATACAAAATTAACCATTAATAATTAACAATCACCAGCTGTCACTCAAAATACAAGAACACACCGGCGAATCAGCATCCCAAGTTGAAGTTGCCTCTCCTAAACGGAAAACTCCGCTGTAACCCTTAACCATACCTTGATATCTGCATATAATTATCCAAGTTAAAGTTTTAGTCTTTGGGCCATGGAAGGGATGGAAGAAAAGGGTCACTGGGACTCATAAAATTTGAAGGTTAAATAAATTATTTAAATTCAATATTACCTTTCTACTAACTTAGTTGCTTTGCCAACACATACAATCAATAAACCAGTTGCCATAGGATCAAGTGTCCCAGCATGCCCCACCTTTAACCAAAATGAAAGAATCAGACAAAGTTATACCTATAAGGCAAAACAATGCAACTGGGATAAGTAAAAGAACCTTTTTCACTTTGACTAGGCGACGCAGCTTTCCACAAACTGTGAATGAAGTCCATCCTGGTTTGCCATAACATAACATTACTTTCTCTATGAATATAAAGATCATAGTTGATATTTTTCATATTTTACTTTAACTTCCAAGAAAATCTCAATGACAGGCACATGGAAATGTTTTAGAAGTTAAATAAAAGGACTTGCTGAAATGTTTCTGCAATTTAAGACTACGCCAAGAAAAATGGAGGAAAGAGATCCATATAGCTGATCCCAACTAGATTGCAAGTAGGATGAGTTGATAAAAAGTCATGCTAATTCTAAAGTGAGTACCCAAGGGAGATAATAAGCAATTTTGGATCAATTAGATGATAGAACGTGAATGATAGTCTGTACAGTATGCGTTATATACCATATGACAGCTAGAAGTCTATCTCTCCCTTTGCTATCAAATTTTCTGCTAATGTAAATATCAAATTATAACTCAAATCCTAATAAAAGGTTGTAAAGATGAATTCACCAATACTAATCTCTTACTCTTTGCAATTGCATTAAAATTTGGAATACCACATTTTCTTATATGAAAAAGGACTATTTTACTGATTGAGACACAGGGGTTGAAAATTTAAGTGAACGGATGTGCGATAACCCACATTAAGCAACTAAAATGAAAATATTCAGTACTTAAATTTTTCAAGTTTATTTGATAAACAATTTTTTTTAAGTTTTTAACCTTTTTTTATAATATTTTTTATTAAACACTTAATTTTGAAAAATCACTTAATCTAGTTAGTAGAAAATCTTTATTTAATGGATTAAGTAACAAAAATATATCTCTAGTAACTAAAAAATTTTTACTTAATGAATTAATCTAGTAAGTAAACAAAGTTCATTATTTTTATCTGTTTTATTGATATATCTTTCATTTATAAATCATCATCACCACCACCAAGCTACCACCATCTACTCACAGTCACCTCTATTACCACACCCCATCACCACCACTGCCACCATCACAACCACCCATCATGCAATTACCATGACGGCTACCACTCCTACCAACACAGCAATCACTGTCATTATTCTTATCACTCATAACTTTAATTTATTCATATATTTTTTTTAAAAAAATTAATTTAGCTTTTAAAAAGAAATAATTCAGCTCTTGAAATTTTCAGATTCGACTCTTAATTTTTTAGTCCTAAAATTATTCAACTCTTAATTTTTAGCATTTAATTTTCTGTTATTAAAAAGCTGCCTTTTCCTATGCAATGAAAATCAACCAAATGGCTTCCTTCCCTCCTTCCTTTATTTCTCTCTCTCTCTCTTTTGTCTTTTTTTTTTTTTTCGTGTGTGTGTGTGGGGGGGGTGTGAGGGGAAGAGGGGTGATTGATTTAATGCCTATCTCATCTATTAGAAGGCAGTGATCGACAAACCATCTTTTTGAACAAAAAAAAAAGGACAAAAAACATTTCCACACACATTAAAACTTGTTGCAGATTCAAATTTCCTTAATGAATGAAAAGCTTCACACACAGAATGTTAAAGAGGAAAAGCTTTTTACTGCAAATTCCCTAAGTTTTCTGCAACCTATTTCGGATAAGATACCCATTTGCTTAGGGTGTTTCTACATGGAATCTATTTAATAGAGAATTATTGTGTTTAGGCACATATTTGTTCTGTCCACTTCCCATCCAACATCCATTTTCAATTTCCCTTTCTACTTGCAGCCCTGCGGATCTCAGACAAAGCCATAACATATAAGGAATACATACAGCTGTTAGTTGTCATTCCTCAATCTCCAAACACAACTATTGGTTCCAAATGGTGTCCATACTGTTTTTCAATGCCAATGCCAATTTCAATTTCACTATTGTCATTAAATTTATGTCTATTTAGTATGATATTTATACAGAAATGCAACTTTGTCTTTGTAATATGTCGTCACATGTATAATTTAAATGTGCTCTACAATGTGTTGATGATCAAAATACATAGAAAATTCACATGAAACCAAAAATTCCAATAACACAAATTAGCTATTAACTCACCTTTAGGCTTATTCACCAAAACCACAGTTCCATGAGGACCATCCCACCTAGGTGGAAGCTCAGTGCTTCTTATAACAAGATAGGGTTCTCCATTATCAACTTCATTATTCTTATTGGGAACTTTCTTCAAACACTTGAAGAACTCCTCGACCTTCCTCTCTGTGACATCTTTATTTGTGTTCCTCCCAAAATTAGCACCTACCTCACCCTTCTCCTCCTCAAAGAACACCAACCCTTCATCTCCCTCTTGGTCTCCAACCCCATTATTCCCTTTCTCTCCTTTCCTACCACTCTTACTCCTTTTATCCTTCGCATTCACATTAAAGTTAGAATCTTTAGGATCAAGAAATGCCTTATCAAAGCATTGGTCAGGAAAATACTTCTTTTCCAACTGATAAACCATCTTGTAATGCTTATCTTTCTCCCATGGATAAGCAAATGCATCGTAGAAATGCAACTCCTCCTCTCTTTTATGTAAGCTACGAAACTGCACAACCTCAGGCTTTAATTCGACAAAGCCCTCATCTTTCTTGTTATTATCCTCATCAGAATCAGACCCATACATTCTTTTCCTCCTCTTGCTATAATACTTCCTTTTAGACTTATCCATCTCCACATTACCTGCTTCCACAGATAGCTTGTGTTCGGCCCATGAACCGAGACCCAGTTGAGAATCGGAGAGTTGGGGTAAGTCTGGCTCAGCAGAGGCATCTGAGTCAGGTTTAGTACTGGGGCGCCGAGTTTGGGGAAGAATTGGGCGGTTGATGATCAAGTCGTATTGAAGAGGGTAAGGAGTGGAAGCGGTGGAGAAGAGAGAGTGTGAAAGGAATAACGGAAATTTCGTTAACAATTTGGGCTTCGAGGAGAATAGGAAGGGAGAGAGTGTGGATTTGGGGCTGAGAAAGAGTAGCGAAAGAGATTTAGCCATTAAGGAGATATGCAGAATCTTCTTGCTTTGTTACATTTTTGGGGGGTTTGAGCATGGTTTTGTAATATATGCTTCTCCTGTGTTGTTGCTCTCCATCCCTTATGCTTTGTTGGGAACAAAATTGATCGTTGAATTGAATCCTATTGGGAATTTTCTTATCCCACATTATGGGGCTATGGCAACAGGGTGGCAGAAAGTAAAATGCCACAAATTGGGCAATGGTTTTGGGGACCCTGTTACCTTAATCTATAGACCTTAAGACCAAGAATACGTTATTCACGCCATAAGAATTGCATTCCACAGTTTGTTGGATAAAACTTATTCGAATTTGTTTATATTATAAATAAACAATTTTTAAGTTTATTTAATAAATTTTAAATAAAGTAGCTCATTCATAAGTTTATTGTGAAATTGTCCAATATATTCTATTATATCTCAAAAATAAACTCATTCAAATAGTTTAATTATATTAATGCTTCATCCTTTTTTCTCTCAACTGACCCATCTCTCTTTCTTGAAAGTCTGATTGTTGTCTTACTCATAAGAGAGCCATTTTTTCAGCTATTTTGGCTGAAATTTAGCTCTTTCTTTTTCCTTTTTTCTTTTTTCACCATTAATTACTGTCTAGATAAACTCTACCATATTTACATATGAAAGTAGACCCTCTTTTTCATTTTCTTCTACCGTTTATGGGTTTCACTAAGAGTTTATTTTGCATTTTTTTTTTTTAGATCTTACTTTCATCTCCTCATTCAGGTTATCTCTAGTTCTTCCTTCATGTTGTTCATGTTGAGATATTTAATTGAAGGTGTTGACGATACTTGAAGATCCATTCAGATTTTCAATGCTATTTTATTTCAAATCAACTACATTTCACATGTTGTTGAACATCAATCAAATCCTTTCGGTAGTATATCTGAGGAGCTTGTCAATGAAGTTGTAGGAGAATCTTTCTCCCCTTCTGTCTCTTTGATTATGCTTCTATTGCATGTTTATTTGCTATTTGAGTTTTGATTGGAATGCAATTTATATATTCAAGTGTTTAATTTTTTTGTTCAGTATATACAGTTCGTGTTCTTCATAAGGGCAGTCTTTGTGGTTGTTCAATCGTTAGATTTTTTTTTTTTGGTGATTGCATTGTTGTGTTGTGGATAATGTTTGAATTTCATATAGGCTTACTATGCTTGAACCTAAGATATTCTTGTATCTTAATTTATGCAATGAATCTTTTCTTTTCCTAAAAATTAGTTTAATTATATTATAGTAATTTTTTTATAAATTTATTTGACTCATTTATACTCGTAACCAACTTTTTAAATTCAATTATCTATATTTTTTAATTTTTATAATTCATATTTACTATATAACATTTAAAACTATATGTTGGATTATGTATATGATAAAAAAAATAGATATTACACAGTATATATTATAATTGCATAGTATATGTTATAATATGCATTATAATTTAATAATTTCATGAAAAATTTTAGTTATAATTTAATGTTATTAATAAATATTTAAGTTTGATGACATTCAATTAGATTTATGAATTATATATGAATATAAAAGTGTTCAATTTAATTCTGTTAGTTTAATAAACGAACCAAATTCAAATTTAAAATTTAAATTTATTTAGTAAATAAATTAAATTTAAATTAATTTAAACTCAACTCGATTCAATTTAGTTTATTTGTAGCTCTGCGAAATAGCCACATAATACCCACAACCAAAAAATAAATATTAAATACATCCAATATCAAATTGAAAACATTTCAATTCACACCATTAATAACTAGAAATTACCTCAATATTTTCATGATGGAAAATTAAAAGTGGCATTGCACCTTGAGGAAATTTTTATTCCAAAAGAATTTAAATGAATTAAAATTTTTAATTATTTTCTATTTGAAAATATTATATTTTAAGAAATTTATTTTTTATTTTCAAAAAATAATCTCATGAGAAAATTAAATAATTTTAGTAATAATTTTATCAATTTAAAATTTATTTAAAATAAAAAATTTATTATTAAAATGAATGAATTCTATTAATAATAATAAATTATTTTTTCACATGATTTATTTTATGCACTATCTAAAGGTTAGAACTCACAGAGTGATATTAATTTAAATCGGGAAAAAAATGCAAACATTTATTAAACTCTTCAATTCATGTATTTTCTACTTTTTAATTTTCACAACAAATAGAAAAAGCGTAACTTATATAAAAAGGAAATAAGAATTGTCAATAAAAGACAAAAAATAACAAAGAAAGCCCACTAAAAAAGAAGAAAAATTCACGCAATCAATTAATTTGAAACAACATATTTTATTGGAAAATGTAAAAATTCCACATATATATATATATATAAACACATAGCAAAATTATTTTCTCTTTGCTCAACACATCATTTATTCATATTGATCACCATTATATATTTTTTTTATTTTTATAATTTTATATTTTTTATTATATATTTATGATAATTAAAATTAAAATAATTATATAGTATATATTTATGATCATTAAAATTAAAATAATTATATAGTATTAATATTTCACATTTATTATTAAATCAACTATGATCATTTGATTAACTTTTTTGCAATGAAATACTATATATTAAAAATTGAATAGTTAGCTTTAATTTATATATAATAAATAATATGGAAAAAGTGTTTAGATGAATTTTTTAAAATCACTCATTTTAAAAGATTTTAAAATATTATTTTAATTTTAAAATAATTCTATCTATATAAATTAGTCTTCATGATTTCATAAAAATAAGAAAGTTATATAAATTTATAAATATTTATAATTTAATTTGAATTCTATAAGCTTTAAAAAGATTTTATAAATATTTTTTCTTTTATTTTAATATATATATATATATATTATATAAAAATATATTTTGTGCAAAGTGTGAAAATATGATTAATTTAATATTAAATTTTAATTTACATGATAGTCCGAAAAACTAGTCTATAATATTATTACCTTATCACTAAGTCAAAATAAAAGTTCAATTGGTATAAACTATAATATATATGAATCGAAAATTGGTATAAGCCATAATATATATGGATAAAAATTTATTTAAAAAATTAATAACATACTATTAGATTATATGGATAGAAGTTATAGTTCTATTAATCGAATTGTGATATCAATTTGAATTGATTAGTTAGTTTTACTTTGAAATTTCTCGGATAAAAAATTGAACTAAGAAAATAAATATTCATTAATTTGATCATTTGAAAAAGTAATTAGTTAATTGATTAACCATTGATTAATCAAAATATATATTATATTTTTATTACAAAAATATAAAAATGAATATATTCAGTATTAAATAAATATTTGAAATAATATATATATATATATATATATATATATATATATATATATATATATATATATATATATTGTCGGTTTAGTTATCAACAAATTTTTAATATGAAAAATGAAAAATACATTAAAATTAAAGTTTTTTTAAAATCAAATGCAAATCATTTAATTAAATTTTACTAATAAATGGCTTATATTTTTTATTGACATGTGAATTAGTTTCTTTTTTATTGCTGGACTTTATTTTTCGTTGGTATTACTATTAAGGCAACTTTTAATTTTTTTTTCTTTGAGTCATGTTTGTAATTAATTATTATAAATTATGAACCATGTTTAGTTAAACTTCTATCACATTGTTTTCCCTTCCAATGTAATTTAAATTTCACTAATTTCGTGCTTTACATTTTTTTTTAAAAAAAAAAGCTTTTTGGTTTCTACAAAGATTTCCTCATAATTTCTTTTATAACTGGGAAGACATATTGGGCATGCTTGGCTTTGTATGGAAGATTAAAGGATGAAGGTGTTGTAGGGCACCAATGTTGGGGTTGAAAGAGAGGGAGAAGGGCAACCATAAAAAGGAAAAAGTCCCTACATTTTCATCTGTATTTGATTTGGCTGATTGATATCATTGATTTTTTTTTTTTTTTGTTATTTTGAAGAATTATGCATTTTTTAAAGTTACTATACAAATGTTATTGTTAATGGTATCATTATCATCATTATTTATGTTATAAAATTGCTAATTATTAGCTATATTTTTCAATTTATATGTTTATTGTTTTTTTTTATGTTGACAATCATAATATATATGTATGTATATATGTATGGAGAGAGAGAGAGAGAGAGAGAGAGAAAATTATAGTAAATGATTGTCTTTTATTCATACTTTCAAATACGTATGGTATGGTTTTAAGAGACAATTTCTTAAAGTTGAACGAAATAATTCATAACAATTTATTATATTGTCGTTAGCTTTTATATATTCATAATTTTGAACAATCAATATATATATATATATATATATATATATATTATTAATTTCAATTTCAATATTAGTTTTAAGTTATTATTTATGATTTGTCAAATGATTGTATATATAATACAACTACGAGTCATTATTTTATAGAAAATTATCATATCAAAAAATAAAAAATTAAATAATTCAATTGCTAGAAAAATAAACCTTCTAAATAAGAAACTAAAAAGACCTAAAAAAATAAAAAAATATAAATAGGAAGTTAAAATCATATAAAAAATTTTAACAAAAAATTAAAAAACTTAAAAGGTAAAAATTCTAACAACAAAATTATAAACAATCTCTAAACATAAAATTAGAAAAAATGAAATATGAAAAATCTAAACAATAAGTTATGATCTACATTAATTCTATTGATTATTCAAAATTATGAGTCTATAAAAGCAAAAATCAGTGTAATAGATTGTCAAAAATTATTTCGTTTAAGTTTAATAAATTTTCTCTTTAAATTGTGTCATACAAGATTAAGAGTATGAATCAATAAATAATTTTTTATTACAATTATCTTACTATATATATAGTTTGCAATTATCTATTAATTTTACTTTCATTATGAAATACTTAATATTATTTATTTGATTGAATATAGGAAATTACTTCATTCAAGTTTAATAAATTTTCTCTTAAAATTATGTCATATAAGATTAAATATATGAATCAATCAATAATTTTTTATTACAATTAAATTCATACATAATTAGAAGTCTTGAGAAATTTATTTTATCACTTTATTTAATTAACAATAACTTTTAAAAATCACAATTAAATTTTAATTAATATATATTAATTTTAATCATTAAACTGATTAATTAATTTAATAAAATATATATTAAATTTATTATTATAATCATGTCGTGCAATGCATGAATTTGCGATTAATCAATGAAATTAATTTAAATTTTAATTTGAGAGATTTATTAACCTTGTAGCATCTAACGTTATCATGACCTAAATCTTGAATCGTGACCATATATAATATTTAACTTTTAAATTTATTATTTAAATTTAATGTTTAATAAAATGGTTACAAAATTAGGAAGTTAAAAACATTATATATGAAAAACAAACCAAATCTAGTCAATAAGGAAAAGAGGAAAAAAAGTTGAAGTATCTAATCTAATAGAAGTGTAAACACTACAATCCTATTGTGATGTCCTAATTAATATAATTTGAAGATTTATGCAATAATTTTATTCATTTATATAATTATTTATCATTTTTAAATATTTTTTATTTTTAATTAAATTATTATAAATAATTAATAAATTATATAAAATAATTCAAAATTTTATAAAATGCACTATAAAATCTATCTAATAGAACACATATATGCATATTAAGGTGGTTATATCATAGATTCTTTGTTCATATAACATTATGGAGCAGAGATCCATAACACGTGAGAATTAGAAGTGTAAGTTTCGCGGTTTTGAAACAGTATACTACCAAAATCGAACCGTCAAATCAAACCGAAACCGAAACAATTACAAACCGAAAATTTTTGATATTTGGATTTGAGATTTTTCGGTTTCGATTTCGATTTTAGTTTGGGTTAATCGGTATACCGCTAACAAAACAACGTCGTTTTGTTCCATCCAAACGGTGCCGAAATGACGTCGTTTTATTGTTACGAAACAACACCGTTTTATTGCTTACGAAACGATACCGTTTTGATTGATATATAGGTTTCAGCCGACCTCTCTTCCTTTCTTCTCCTTTCTCCTTGCCGTCCTCGATCTGTCTTCGATTTTCTCTTTCTTCTTCGTTGCCGATGTTGTTCGTTGCCTCTTCAGTCGTCGTTCTGCTTCTCCTTCTTCGGCCGCGATTCTGCTTTTTCTTCTTCGGCCGTCGTTCTGCTTCTTCTTCTTCAGTCACCGGCGCCGCTCTCTTCTTCTTCAGTCGCCGACGCCATTCATTTCATCTCTTCGTCTTCAGTCGTCGTTCGTTGCCATCAATGATAGAGGCTTCTGGATCTAACAAAGTAAATGAAATTATGATACAGTAGCTTAATTTTTGAAGTGAATTTTTTAGATTTTATTATATGAAGTGAATTTTTGAGATTTTAATCATGATTATGAAGTGAATTTTTGAAATTTTATTTAATATTTTCTTAATTCTTATAAGTGATTTTATGTGCTTTTCTTTTCGGTTTCGATATCAATATTCGCGGTATTACCGCATAATTTTAGCGGTATCGGTTTTGGCGATTTTCAACCTTCACGGTATCGGTGTCGGTTTTCAGCCTTCGCGGTTTCGGTATTAGGCAGTATCGGTATACCGCGAATACCGATTATAGCCCTAGTGAGAATTAAAAAAAAAAAAAAAAGATACGCTCTGCACACATTCAACTCCACACAACTTTTTATCATTTCTTTATTTTTTTTCTTTTTTCATTTTTTATAAATGAGATTTTGTCTGTTTTTATATATTATAATATTATATTATATTAATTTATGTTAAATATTATTAAATAGATTTTATATTTTTTTTGTGGTTCATTTGTTATATGATGTATGTTGATTATTTTAAATATAAATATTTATTTTTTGTGAATTACAGGTTTTATTTTTTGTAAATTGCTTATTCACTGTGGTTTAAACTTTAGATTTATTATCAGTAAACTACAAATTTATATTTTTAAAATTATAGACTTATTTTAGTATAAATTATAGATTAATTAATAGTAAACTATCAATTCATTTTTTGTAAATTGTACATTCATTAGGTATAAACTGTAGATTTATTATCAGTAAACTGTAAATTTTTTTTGTAAACTATATATTGATTTTTTGTAAAAAGTATATTTATTTTTTATAGTTAAATATTTTGATATTTTTAATTTTCTTTATAATATTAAAATTGATAAATTTACCATTTATATCAATTTTTTATGAAAAAATAACTCTATTTTTCTAAACAGATGAACAATAATAATAATATCAATGTAATCAAACATAAAACAAAGAGAATCGTAAAGTATAAATATATACATTTAAAATAAAAAAGTCTGTTAAAAAAATGAATAAATCAATAATATTTAAAATTAAAAAATAATACAATAAAAGAGATAAACCGCTCACTGCCACAATCAGAAAGTATAGTGGGGTCATAGTATAATTTGCCGTCCATTTTATGTGGAGAGTAGGCGCCCTAACGTGGTGCGCTTCCTCTTTCTTTCGCTCTCTCCAAATATTTAAAATCTTCCGTTTCTTTCAAAATTTAGAGCTTCACTTTCACATTCACTACGATAATTTTAAATGCACTCAGCAGCAGCCCAGGAAGGTGAGGAATGGGAGCTTCGCCATGACGACGATGGCTTCACCTACAAGATCCTCAAGCGCCAGCGCCTTCTCGACCCAGAACCTCTGCCCTCGGATCCCATTTCCGATGAGAGGAACCGTAGACGACGGAAAAGAAAGACCCTTTTGAAGATAAAAAGTCAGTACCAAAAGGAGATCGACCAGTGGGAAATTTTGTCGACCACCTTGCGCGCAATGCAAGAGAAAGCTAAACAACAGCTTCATTTGCAAATACCACGGCAGGATGTGGGCCAGACATCATCGTCCGAACTGCATGTCGAGGCCGTGGAGGGGTCTGATAATGGTAATGGATCAATAATCGATGAGCTCCTTGCGCAGGTAATTCGGGGTTTTTTTTTTTTTTTTAACAAATGGGTACTTTTTGTTCTATTTTCAAATTAGACAAAAAGTTGGGATTTTTATATTCAATTTTAAACTGGGAAAGGGCTAGAATTGACAAAGATTAATGCTTTTTTAGAAAAAGAACATATCTTTAGCATTTACAGATGTTCAATTGCAAAAATCACTTGAGCCCTAATTTTATGATTGCTTTTTTCTTACAAATGGGTGCATTGTGGATTAGAAATTCAAAGTTCTAGATTCAGAAATTCACATCTACTTTCTGCTAATTTTAAAAGTGGATTTTTTTTTTCCGAATTTCCAACTTGTAAAGTGTGAAAATTGAGTAACTTTGGTACATTTTCAGGAGATAAAATAAATCAATCACTTTGCCCCTAATTGAGCCTTAATGTTATATTTCATTATTGATTTTGCTGAAATGCAGTGGTTGATTCTTAATATTGCAGGCAGAGGCCCAAGAAGCTATGATTCTTGACGTCTCGTACTTATGTGATGTAGCAGAAGCAATGTGCATTGCTCAACAAGAGAGGATAGCACAATCATATATTGATTTACCGGTTTGGTCTTCACCTCGTAAGCTTATGACATCACTTTGTGATGAGTAAGTTTGTTTATACTAGTTGTTATCTTTAGTTCTTCCAAGGAAGGAAATGCATAACATGGTTAGTTGTAAATTGTGTGATTGAACTGTGAGCTGAAGGCTTGGACAAGACTTTATTGCAATCTGTTATGTTGTAGTATTCCTTTGTTGAATGATAGTTGAAAGTTTTTTTTGAATAGTTTATGTATGTTTTCCAACAACGTATTCTGAGGGATGTGGCGTAATTGGGGCCAACATGGGATGATGAAGGGGGCTGAGCAGAGCGAGAAAGGCATTCTAGAGGAATTCAGATGCCCACTATTCTTTTGGCTACAATTTAATAGCAAGTAAATTCATGCTTCTTTACTTACTTTGAGCTGTTGTTTGCAATGATGTAAAAAAGATTTCTGGTAGTTGGCTACATTGCATAGGAGGGAGAGTAGGAGTTTGAAGATGGTATGCTCTCAAAGCTTGTGAATACTGCACAGTTAATCTGGTTATTTTCTCCTTGGTAGAACAATTACTTATTCCCAGTTTTTATGATTGTAATTTTAATTGATACCTTGATTTTGCTATCTTGTAACCAAGGTCTTAATCAAAGACTGGTTGTATTCGGGGCTGTATTATGCTTCTCCTATGCATTTCTCTGTTTTTTTTTTTTTTTTTTTTTGTCAAGAACAAAACAATTGTGCTGGCCATTTGTTGTTGGGTGAGGATTAGTTTTGTAAATGGGAGAAACCATCTCTAAGCAAGTATCTTCAAGGTCCAATAAAGAATGACTGAATTCTGGCAAGGACGAGTGAATCGGTGAGAAAACTCGTCCGTTCTAAAGAAAAAAAAAAAAATTCCATGTTCGAACTTCGTTGAAATATGAGAGATCCTGGTTTCCCACATGCTTGGAAAAAGCTTATGGGATTGGAATAGAACCACGAGTGCTACTATGTGTAGCCCACGAGTGCTGCTTATGTTACACATCATTTTTTAAATATCCAAATAAAGTTTTATAGTAGTAATAATATTATATTAAATCGTATTTGATTTTATTTTTTAAATACATAATATTATTATTATTATTTTCACTTTTTGTAATATATGCATTTTTTTTTGTGTATGATTAATTTTTTTAATATTTATTAAGAAAAAAGACATACGCATTTTGAAGCAGGGTTGTTTACTATTCAGTTTGAATCATTAAATCAAATCGATTGGTTTGGTTTAATTTGATTCAATTGAATCTAAAATTTGGTTTGATTCTATTTTTTCTTTAAAAAATTTTAGTTAATTTTGTTTGATTCAATTTTGAAAAATCAAAATTGAACTAACTGTTTTTTATTAAAAAAGATTTTTTTAAATAAATGATACATAGTTTTATATTTAAACAAAATTAAATATACTCCATGTATAAATATGTAATTAATAAAGAATAAATTTTATATAATTTATATTAAAAAGAAATCAAATTGAACTAAATTCAATTAGATTTAATTTATGAAAATTTTTAATTTGATTCAATTTTTATAAATTTAAAATTTGATTTTGATAAAAATCAAACCGAAATTGACCAATGAAGACCTCTGGTCTGAAGCAATGTTAGTATCCAAGTCCCTCTGAAACTATGCACAACATTTTCCTAAAAGAATTCCCACATCTGTATTATGATCATGTTTTCTTTCCTTATTCTTTTTGTAGTGACAAATATAAAGTACATTTGAACGGATGCTGTCATGGTGTTCATGGGGTATTTCTGTTGGTTTCAATTTGGTTTTTATAAAAAATTTGAATTAATTAAATTTTAAATTTATAAAAATCATATCAAATTGAATTTTTTTTATGAATCAAATTAAATCTGATTTACTTTAGTTTGAACTAATTTTTTTAAAAAATATACCCTTAATATAAATTATATTATTTTAATTATTTAAGATATAAAACTTATATATATATATATATATTATTTTAAATATAAAACTATGTATCATTTGTTTTAAAAAAATTCTTTCCTTAGTAAAAGTTCTGTTAATTTGGTTTTAATTTTTTAAAACTGAACGGAATTGCATTAATCAATTTTTTTTTTAAAAAAAATTGAAGTGAACTAAATCCGTCAATTAAATCCAAATTCTTCAATTTGAATCGAATGGTGAACAGCCCTAGAGCCGATCCCTTCTGCAATACGACTGAAGTTGTTGTGGGGATCCGACAATGATTGTTAATGCTATGATTATCTATTTAACTCAAAGTTGAAAAGCTCCATCACACCTAGATTTCTAAGCATGAGTGCAATAATTCTGAGTTGTTGTAGAGTTCTGATACTGATTGTTAATGCTACCAGTTGAGAGTTCTCGACTACACTTTAGATTTCTAAGCATGAGTAACTATAACTGGCCGGCAGTGCCAGAAACTTTGAAGCAGAGTTACTCCAGATGAAAATTTCATCACCACAGCCATCTTGTTTACAAGTAGCTCCTACCAAAACCTTCAAGCATAGCCATCTTGTTCACAAGTAGCTCTTTGCATCTTTGTAAGCTGAGGAATGGTATGTCTCTAATGCGAATAAATAATACTTCAGAACAAAAAGAATCATTCACAGTAATTACACTCCGAAAGCAATGAATATTATTGGAAGATCTAAAAAAAAATTAAGCATAAACCACTAACAATAGTTCCACCTAAGCCATTATATATTATATAATAACATGAGGAAAAGGGAGATTACACCCTATGGTGGGGAGAACGGTCATTCTTTGCAGCGCAAGGGAAAAGAGACAACGAAATCACTTGGACACCTCTGTCTAAAGGTTTCTTATTGTGACAGGGACTTGAGATCTTCATTAAGAAGTGAGGGAACAACTTGCACAGGCTCAATGACCAAACCAGCTTTCTGACAAGCATCCTCCAGAAGCCTCACTTGCGAAGGGCCACCAGGGCAGAATGCAACAACTCCTCCACTACCTGTAAATTTTGAAGCAGCTCCTACTATTCAGGCTACCTCAACCATTTCTATGTTTAGAGCCCCAAGAACAGCATCACCAAACATGCTTCTGTAAGATATTGCCATATTAGCTACAATGTTACATTATGAATCACTTTGAGAAAGCCTGCATAGGCACTGTTTATTAAAAACGAATGCAGCACTAAAAGCATTTCAATTCTTGCTAGGTAACTTGGATAAAGCCTACATAAGATCAGCAACATTAATCTTTGATAACAAGACACCTTTTACTATTTTACTTCACAGAATATTCAAATGAAAAGTGATGTTACTATTAACCAAATGACCATCCACATGAACTCATACTACATCAAGAAAGAGGAATAAGACATTCTCTGTCCAGGAAAGAAAAGGAGGAAAAGAATTATTAAATGCAACCTAATCATATAAAATCTGGAAATATTAAGAGCCACAACAAGATGGAGCTATTCTTGTCAAATGCATAAATTCATTACCTTCTAAGGTCAAAATATCGATTCATCAGGTCTGCGAGTTTGGCATAATTCTTCTCAAGAATTGCAGTTCGTCCTTCTAATGCAATATCAGCAACTTGTGCCATGGATGATATAATAAATTTGCCACCATTGAGCCACCTTTGCCGGACCATACTATAAACCTGAATTTGAAGCATATTGTTACAGATGCAGTTCATATAGCCGCCATTCTCAAAATTAATACTCATCATACATAGTGGGAGGGTGTACTTAAGAGTGAAATTTGGAGATTCCACTGTGCTATTGTGCATCAAAAAGTAACTAAACAAAACCACTATGCTTATAAGTTGATGTCATAGCTTAATATCCAGCGAACTAGCTTTCAAACAGGCGGAAATGGTATATAGAAAAACTGTGATCCTCTTAAACAACAGAATATAAGTTGAGGTCCTCAAAAATAAAAACCAACTCCTGTAAAAACATAAATATATAAACATGAAGAAAAAATTTTTTGCTCTGTTTCTCTCCTCTCACATGCAAAAAGAGACAAGCAAGGATGTTCAAATAAACAGATAAATTTCAAAATGGAGTTTTAAAATATAAGAAACTTATATAACATGGAACTAATATGAAAACACCTGCTTTGAGACAGAAAGTCATTGACCAAGCTGCACAACTGTTTCTTCTTTGTATTTTGCACACTAAATATATAGACTCAATAACTCATGACACATGCTTGAAGCACATGATGTTTAAACATTTCTTAACAGCTAAAAAGTTAGATCTATCTAGAAATCCAAGAAAGAATGTGAAACAGTGGCAATTGATTTTTATTAAAAATAAAGCATTTATGAAACATATGCAACAAGTTTCAATGGTTTATGTACAAACTTTTGCTTATTTTACATCAGCAAGTTACTGAGTTGTGTTTCCAAACAATTATCTTTTCTTTAGCACAAGAAATACATCTAAAATTGTTGAGTATGTAACTCTAAAAAATTTAACAAATAGGAGATTGTGTATTGGAATCAGAAGATGTTAAATGATGCTAACCTTCCCAGAATCACTCGGATTCTCAGCATAGATGAGATGAAGAGGTGGAAGAAGACCAATATCCATGCGTGTATAGATGCCATGCCCCAGTTTATCCATATTTTCCTTAGAAAAATCCTGGAGAAAGAGTTTATGCATAAGTAAATAAGTTATACCCACTAATGTGGAAAGAGGGCCTCTGCATTAGCACAACCTTCAATGTAAACAAGGCCTCCATAGACCTGCGCCACAAGATCTTGAAGGCCAGCAACAATTCCAAGTTCTTCCTCTGCACTAAGAACAAGTTTAGGCCTGATTTCAACTTTGATCAAATGCCTGACGTTGTAGAAGACAAGAAGACAGTTCAAGGCTGCAGATACGATAGCACTAGAACCTGAAAGACCTGTCTGAAATGTCAAAATTATAACTTAATCCCCCATACAATTTCAAATGTAAAGCTTATTATTATTCAACACTAATAATAAACCCCGGAAAAAAAAACAAAAAACAAAAAAAAAAAAAACAAAAAAGAATAAATCTTTAAGCTAGAATCACAGATTATAATAACTTAATCCTCCATATAATTTCACATGTGAAGATTCGGGACCCCATTAATAAATGCAAAACTGATACAATCCCAAACTCAAAAATTAAATAACTGAAAAAAAAAAAGGCACAAAGATGTGATCTTTATTCAAGAATCACAGATAAGATCCGCACAAGTCAAGATATTACCTGACGAGGAAAGTTAGTATCATGTGAAAGAGTGAAATTCCCAACATGATTCGTAGAATACTCTACAAATAGCCATAAGCAATCGCACCCTCCATAGCATCCTTCATTTTGCAACCGATCAACCTATTGAAGAAAACAAATCATAAAATAAATGATAATTAAAAAAAAAAAGAGTAAATGAAACCCATTGATCATAATTAGCAGACCAGGTGATGGAGAGAAGAGAATTGGATGAGAACACGAGTAGGATGAGGGTTGATGACGAGATGATCAGAAGGTTGCAATTTAACGGTGGCCCAGAAGTTGCCAAGGCTGAAAGAGATGGTGCGGCCATAATAAACGTCACTTCGGTTGCCCAAAAGACCCACACGACCGTAAGCCTTGTGCTGTATGTTATCAGCAGCCGAATGGTCCCCCCATTTTTGCTGGTTCTTGGGTTTCTGATATATAACTCGAGCGATCAATGAAAGTGGGGAATGAGACTTTTAACTGTTTTGGAAGTTTGACTAACTAAGATGACGAGGCCGCACTTAGTGATATGAGACGCAAAAGGAGATAGAGAGAATAAAGTAAAAGACTGTGGTTGGTAGGTCATGTCAGCATCTAATCCATTCGCAGTTGCAGACGGCATATTAATCGTTTACGATAACAATAAGATGCGTTTAATGTGGGGTTAAAAGAATGAGAATAGAAGAAATAATAAAAGTGTAAATATTTCTCAAAAAAAAAAAGAGTAATGGCTAATAAAATAATGTACGAAAATGAAATATTATAAGTCATAATTAAATTAATTATGTTAAGTATAATGTTAAAAATGTAAAATTAATATTATAATTATTTATATTTATATTAACTTAATATTACTGAGTGATATCATTAATAATATAATAAGATTTTAATTATTTTGATACCAGTCTAATATATTATTATAATATATATTACAAATAATTACTATATTAGTAATATTTTTTATTAGTATACTAATAACACTTCTATAATAGTATTGATGTACTCTTAATAATGATTATTATATTAATAAAATTTTATAATAATAATAATAATAATAATAATAATAATAATAATAATAATAATAATAATATTATTATTATTATTATTATTATTATTATTATAATATTTAGATTAATAACTATGTTGTCTTAGTAATAATTAGATGGTAATAAATCTATTTATTTTATGATGTTTAATATTTTATTATTTATATTAATACTAATATAATAAAAATATTTATTATTATTTATCACCCTTTCACTTTTTAATAAAAGAGAATGAATTAATAAGAATACAATGAAAAATGATTAACTATTCGTTTAAGTAATTATTAACTCCCAAATTAAAAGAAAATTAATAGATAACTCTTTAATTATTAATCCCTTTCATCTTACATCAAATGCATCCTAAATATTATTTATAGAGTGAATGATTTTAGTTAACATTATTATTAGAGGAATGGTAACTAAAATTTTATTTTGGTACAAAATTATAATAAATCACATGGGAATCAAGACAAAATTATAAATAGAATCTATTCTATGAGATGTACATAATTTTGAGGAGAAAGTAGTGACATGAACGACAAATGAATTTCGATAGTATTTTTATTCAATTGACATATACTGAGTTTTGAAATAGTATTACCCTCTAGTGCATTTGGTATTATTAACTAAAAACAAATATGATTCACCACAACATTGCCACTATGACTAAAATCATTTGCTAACACTTTGTGACATATCTGATTAAGGGATATAGATGCTAAATTATAATATAGGTTGCTTAAAACTCAAATGTAATGTGCCTTAAAATCTAAATCATTCAATCAGAGAAACCAATCTACCTTTCAGTCTGCTACACCCTCCTCCCCAACAAAGAAAGAGAAAGAAGCAAAGAGTTTAACATTAAGGCTCTGTTTGCTTTGCTGGAAATTTTACAAGAGAAAGAATCATTTTTAAACTTCAATAAATCTAATCTAAATAAAAAATAAATCATATAAATATATATATTTATTATTATTAGTCAGTCTTAACTATCTACAGTTTATATATATTTATTATCACTAGTCATTTTTAACTATCGACATTCATCTTCGGTCATTATTTGCTAACAATGATTATCAGTGATGGATGAAATCCATAAAAAAAATTTATTTTTAATATATTTTTCTTCAAATAATGACCAAAAAATCAATTCACTAATATATTTTTCTAGTCATTCATAAAATGTATTGCCCAAAAAAAATTTTCTTCAGACAAATTATTTTTCATGGAACAAAAGAGCCTAAGACTGATTTCATTTTTCCCCCTAACAAATATTTACTTTCGGTTTTTGAACTCATTTACTCGTTGAACTAGAAATAAGTTCACAACTTCAAAAAGACTGAAGCGAAAGATAGCGGTAGAGATTTTTAGAACATGAAGTGGTTATTATGAGGAAAAAAAATCTGCCTCCGCCTCAGAACTACGTCTAAAATAAACAATTACTTGTATTATCGCAGACAATTACTTTGTAATCTGTACAATTCACCCATAAATGTACAAACCAAAAGCCAACAGAAGAAGAAAACGCAATGACTTCAAACATCAAGATAAGCATATCAGTCTTCCTCCTCTTCATCATCTTCAGGCAGCCCCATGTCATCTCCAATACCTTCAAGCAGTTTATCCACATCCTCCCCTAGCTCCAATAGCCTGGCACTCAGCTTTTCTACCTTGCTCTGCTCTTGCCCGAGGCACACTAGTAAATCATTCAGCTCTGCTTCACTCTCCTTCTGGGCTTTTTCCCTAGCTGCTGCCTTTACTGCCTCAATATCTTGAACTGTTGAGGCTTCACCATTCTTCAAAGCTTTCATTTCCCTTTCTAAATGGAAGTTGGCCTGTTCAAGGCTGTTGTAAGCATCAGATAGGCTCTTCAGATCAGATTCCATCTTCCCAGCTAAATTCTGGTACATGGATGACTCAGATTCAATTTTGGCCTTCTCTGCCTTAAGCATCCCTATTCTTTGATTTGCTTCCAGAAGATCTCTCCGGAGAGTCTCTGTTTGAACTCTTTCTGAGCTCCCACCAACCCTTTGTTCAGGTTGGACAGAGCCACTCCTGCCTATCTTGGCCAGGTCCTCAGCCAAAGTTGCATTCCGACCGAGAAGATTCTGAGTGTGAATATAAATCATGAATCGATGTCTTTGAAGGTTTCAAATTTTTCCTAAAAGTTGTAACAGCTACCCTACCTTAAGATGAATTATAACAATAAAAAAGAAATCAATAAACATCTAAAATAGGGGCAAAGTCTCTTGAGGATGGCAATTCCAGCATAAGGCAAAAATTTAATTTGCTTTATAGCACAATGAAATATGAGAATGACAATAGAGGATAATAATAATTAAAGGGGGGGGGGGGTGTGTGAAGAGCCTCTGGAAAAACAGGTTATGGCCTATGTAAGAGCAGGCTTAATTCAATAAGCCAACAGAAAGACAGCGGACACAGCAAAAAGGGGGTTTACCCATACATCTACAGCAGCACCACTTATCTACCTGCCACATTTCAGTATCATGTGAATCTGCTATAACATTATCCCAGTTGATTCTTATCTTTGCCTTTGCATTTCTTCACAGGCTTTATTTGTTTGATGCTTAGTTTATCACATATGACACAACATAGCATGTTACTACCAGTGAGATGAGCATATCCACTATGACCATTTTCACCAAAGAAGGATCTTACAGGCCTGTATAAGTTCCTGTCAAATTTCTAAAATTTTTTAAGTGGCCATGGCATCCCACTACGGGGGAAATTTTGAAATATGGCCTATTTTACTTCAAGATTGGAAATAAAGGAACTAAACCAGGTAACACACACTCACACACACACAATTTGGAGTTATAAAAGGCACCTGTATCTCAGAGCATTGCTTCTCCACAAATGATTTCAGCCGCTTGATATAGTCTTTATCACTTTCTCCACTCATTTGCTCCAATTCAGCAGGCACAACCGCAACCTCACTTTTTGGACGACTGTATACATCTACAATAGTTTCTCTGATATCCGTCTCCAGTCTCTTGATAAAATTAACAAAATATCTATCATATATTGAAGAGAGAATAGGATGATCCTCATGCTTCTCATCAGAGGAATCCTGTTCATCAACATCAATCTCTGCCATGCTAGCACCAGCAGACCTTGCCAATGGTTTATGAGGCTCTGATGGCGTTGCAGAGGAGAAATGGAGGCTTTTCATCATTTCATCAAACTTAAGAAAGTATGATGTCAGCCCAACTTTTTGACTTATGGCATCAACTACAGTAAATGCATCCTTTCCACTGTCAGGAGACTTGTTGTAAATAACGCATTCTCCCAAGAGAACTGCCGCCAAGCCCCTTATGAACACAGTTGCAGTTGGATTTGAAACCAATTCAAGAAGATATGTTAGGTGGGGATGTGAATCCAGAAAGCACTGAACTGCATTGGAGCAGTCAGCCAGCCAAGTAACCAGTAGTTTCAAAATGATTGGTTGAACATATAAATTCCCTGTTGCACCTGAATTTCCATCTTTGTTTTTCATGTTGGAGGCAAGAGCCAAGTATTTCACCATGCGGTGCATTAGTGGCTCAGGAGCTCCTAAAGATGGCGTGGGTGACTCAAGTTCGATTCGTAGAACCTGCAAACATTTTACTAAATTTAGAAACTCTTGAAAAGGATGAGAGGTTTTCCCTGAGAAAAACATGCTCATAATTAACAGGAAATCAATTCACTAATTCTTCTTTCATTTCTTTGGTGATTAGTAAAAAAAATGATACTACAACAAAAGGCCAGAACCAGTATGTTGTTCATATTCCAAAAATTGTTAAGATAGTCCCTTGTAATGCTGATCAACTAATAGCATCACTCAATAAATTGTTTACTAATTTAAGTGTCGCATACCTAAATACAATTATAACTAGTTTAAAGCTGAAGATTGTTACAAGAATATGCAATCATCCAATGAACTCTATGTCTACTGTAATTCAAAAGGCAAACAAATGCTTTGATAGATAATAGCCAAGTACAGGAAATAATCTTTTTGAGTGCTTTGAACATCCTCTAAACCATTTCTTCTGGCCCACTTTATGAAACACAAATAGAAAATAAATATTTCAGACATATAGAACATATTTGAGAAATGCAAATTATGTATCGACATGTTAAAGAAAAAAAAAAAATGAAACATATGCTAGCTAATGCTGAGGAAGGTGGATGGTAAAACAGCTGTCTGTGGAGCATAAAGAGAAGCAAAGCAATAGTATTTAAGGAGTTAAATATTTGTTGTGAAAGAATTTTTTTAAAAAAAATTGTATCATATGAAGAAAACAAGGATGGCATCTGCATTATAGTACAACCAAATTAAAGGTTAGATACAGAATTGCATGTAGCTTCCAATAGCTTTTTTGAAATAATGTTAAATTTGTCATCTCACATTCACCTACAAAGTACAAACAGAATATGTAGAGATATGAGATTGCATACCCTTTCCTTGCACTGGATATTGTCCTTGAGTACAAGAGAAAGTACACTAGCAGCCCTGCAACAGGTCTGTATTTCAAAATATTTGCCAGATTATTCACATGCAACACACACAGAAAATTTCAGGTTATATCCAGCACACATCAACATTTGCTTGTCACGATAATATATTTAATAACAAAATTCAACTAATTCAAATGTTTTTCTCAAACGTCATTATTACATACTAGAATATTACCTCAAGATCTCCATTACTTTCACCCAAAGTAAGACCATGTAACAGCATGCTGCCGTAAAAATAAATTTCATAAGATTACAATAAAATATTCAATTTAAGGAAATAGATACATATCATCAAGTGTAGTCATAAGATTATATTGAATCAAGGAAATAAAATTTGACATGTGGTCAAGTTCGAAAGAAGACTAATAAATAGAAGAATTCAACAATTAAATACACTTGAAACAAACCTACCTTCCAAAAGACATGTTCACATCCTCCTCAATAGGAGCATGACTCATTGAATACGGTTGAGGAATTAATGTGGATGCTAACATTGTCTGACCATCAGAATTTCTCTGACCAAACATTAAGAATGTCAGTTAGAATTTTTATACAGTCAATCAACCGAATGGACATTTACCCAAAAAAAAAGAGAGAGAGAGAGATATTCTAGCCTAATACAGATTATGCATACAATGATTACACCAGCATAACAAATGATGAGTTCAATGGGTAAGTACATGAATCAACCTCACAAAAGCTCTTAAACACATGGACAGCTGCCATGAACTCTTGCATTCTGGATGTCCTCAAAATGATACGAAGAATAGAATTCAAAGCAGGCTCTACTTGTGGCTCCTCACCAAGAACTTTGGTTGCAAGGACATTGAGATTCTTGGGATGTCCAGCAATCAAATCACCGATACACCGCAATGCCTACCAAAGTAATCAAGTAAAATGAATAGATCTTAATAGTCGTCCATGGCCTATTATTTGAATTGAGAAGAATAAGACTAAAACCCAAGATATCTACACTAAAATTCAAGCGTACAACTGATCCTGTAACTGGTACACTGAGCAAGTCCATTCCCATAGGATACACATTATTTGAAACATACCATCAGTTCAAAGACTCTTCAAGTCTTCTTTAGCTGCCATGGCAAAAGTTGCTGCCTTCTAACATGAGAACAAGAAATAAGAAGGTTCAGGAAAGGTGCCTTACCGCACAACGTACAGCAACAGGAGCCCATTGACTTTCAACACCCAACATCAGAAGATAATCCAATACCTTTTTCTACAAGAAAATCCAGCATGGTTTTAGGACAAAAGGCTACTATTGAAAATTAAAGCATATGTGATCTAACAAACCTGAACCAGGACAGCTTTATTGGTAAGCTTGTTTGTATCTTTTCCAGGCTCAGCCTCTGAACCTTCCATCAGTAACAAATTAATAGTTTCTAAAGTGCTGAGTACATTAATTGTCTACTGGCAAGGTTTGTCACAGAAACAAAAAGAAATCATCATTAAACTTATGTGATATCACACTTCAATATTGACAGCTATAAAATGTCAGACTATTCAAAAAGTGCAAACTATAAAGTATATAAATTGATTATCTAACCTTCTGTTGGGTAAAACTGTAAGCATTCCCTCGTAGCTTCAAAATTGATATTAAGGCATCAAAGCCTATTGTCTCCCTCAGTAGTATCTAAACCACAGAAAGTTTTGTATTAGCAGCAGGGTACAAGTATTTGTACAAACTACAAATTCAGAAGCTACAAACCTGATTGGATGAATTTTTACGGAGAAGATTGTTCAATAATTCAAGACAGTCCTGCCAGTAACAAATACAAGGGTATGTTACTAACTCATTCATATACTCATGTACCACATGAAAGGATAAATCAAAGCTTACTTCAGGACCAATCAAGGGCCTTTTAAAGACAATTCAAGAATAGTTCTCTTCTCTTGTATCATATAAAGATGAAAGGGTAGTAGTCACAATAAAATATTCAAGCACATTTCAATAATGATATTCTGAAAATTTTCCCCAATGAAGCTTGTCATGAGACGTGAAAAGAAATGTGGTGTCCAACTTATGTACCACATTAAAGAAAAATAACCACTAGAAAATGCATTCTCATGAAGGTTTTTATCATTATTTTCTGAAGAGTTTATTGAAAGTTGCGAAAATAGAATCCAGCTCTACAAATGGAAACTCCTCTGTATATTTCTTGACAAAGGTAGTTAAGACAATAAGATGAATCAAGGATAATTCATGCTTCTGAGATGTGTGCTGACCAATTCTCTCCAGGATTTAAGTGAAATTTTTTTTATAAAGAAAGTTGCCTAAGGATTGACCTAGAATGTGATAAAAATGTTAACCCATGGACTGGAATTGGAAAACGAAAAAAGCAAGCATTTAAGTTTTAAAATTGTGACGGCAAAAACCTACAAAATGTGCATAAGTGGTTAAGAAGCCCACACATAAGCATAGGACCAAGTGATTTTGCAGGAAAAAAAATTAAATAAGTTCATTAAATTCATATTATAAAATTGAGTGGAAGACAAATCACCTGCACAACGACACCACCGTCTGAACCTCCTTCCTCTTTGATAATGCTAAAAATTTTCTCAAATGCTCCTTCAAAGACCACAATTTTTTGAATCTCCTACAATTATCAACAAAATCAGTTACTAAGAATATTATGCACAAGGGATTGAGCAAAGGAAACAAAAAATGAAAAAAGCGATAGCAAACAAAGAATCAAGTAACAAGAAGCATGGCCTTGTTTTGTATAAAGCAAAGTTCAAAAAAACTCACCTTGGCCTCTCTAGTCAAGTAAGTAAGAAGCAGCAAGGCCTCATTTCGTATAACCTACAAAGTCCATAAACTCTTACCGGAATAGAATAGCAATGATTCAACAAAAATAAGAAGTTAATGAAACCAAAACTAATTTTATGTTTCCCCATTTAAGATTTCATAAAAGAAAAGGTTCATAGCTTTTCATTTAAAAAATATTCATATGCAAATGCATAAAAAAAACGCTAGCAATTATACACTCCTAACAAGTTGTCGTGTGAAAATATTTATGACAAAAAATTACAGTTTTATTACTTAAAAAATTCCATTCAATGAAACATTTTTGTACCTCTCGATCCATAAGCATATCCATTAGCCAAGTTATACCACGAGGAATGGTTAGAATGGCTTCCTGTAACCTGAAGAAGAGCTCAGAACAAAAATATCTAGTATAATAGAGAAAATCCAAAAAAGCTCTAGGGGAAGAAGGTCAATATTTGTTAAATTCATACCTATTCTGAGAATTCACGAGAAGTGCAGTCAAAATTTGAAGAGTATAATATCGTACATAGAAATCCTCTTCCGACTGAACAGTGCAAAAAAGAACAATAACAAAAATCCTCTTCCGACTGAACAGTGCAAAAAAGAACAATAACAAAAATTTCCTCTTGCTAGATGCATACAAATCCAAATTAAATTAAAAAAATACTTCAAATATATACATAAGAAACTCTCACCAACAAGCTTAGAAGAAGAGAAATATTTTCTGCTTCTCGGGAAAGCAAATCAGTATTCATTAAAGCTGGTTGGACCTCATTCTTTGGAACTTTTGCATGATCTATAGGTGTCAGAGCACTCACAAGAGTTTCAAGAGCACCTCGAATCTGCAATAAGTAGAGTTTTCAGTACATAATAAAGTGGGATAAAAGCATCACTCAGAAAATAAAATGTGTGAAAATCAATAGGAGAGGAAAGATGAATAAACATTTAGCAGACCATGTAAATAAAACATTCAAAAAGAAAATTTAAAGAGAAATATAGATCATAGGATTTACAAGACTGTGAGACCCATCCATTGTACAGTTCAATGGCAGCAAAACATATATTTACCATTCACATCAACAATAGCATACTACTTTCCATATGCATTCTTATGCCAAAGTATCAAACTTAAAAAGGGACCATATCAAACTCAAAAAGGGACCATGAACAAAAAAGTTTGAAAGCAAAAAGGAAGAGAAGATTGGATACCATTTCAATATCATCTCTTTCCTCCTTTAAGACACTCATAAGAACAGGAAATCCTGCAAGAAAATAAATCTTTCAACCAATAAAATGACAAAAATAAGACAAAATTAAGGTTAGTTTAGAAAAGATTTATTAAAAGAAGAAGAAGAAGCACAAACCCATTGCTCCAAATGCCAGCTGTGCAGCTTGACTTTCTGCCACAATAGACTGAAGCTCAGCCATGGCAGCCCTTCTATCCTCTGCCAGGACACCATTGCTTATTCGGTCAAGCAACCGTTCAATGTAGCTATTGATAAAAGCCATAGATAAGATTAGTTCTACTACTAAAAATAAATGCACAAATCAGTAGATGAGTCTGATGGCAAATTCAAGCCTTATCATAAATGATCAAGTAATATCAATTTTTTCATTCTTTAAGAAATGAGAGTAAGAGCATCCATAAAGCCTACCTCAACTAGATATATATTGATATTGAGCTGATTCAAGTCAATAGAATCAGTAATATATTTTTTATTATTTTTTTAAAAAGCAAATAATTTCCATACTAAAACAGGTCCCATTAAAAATGTAAAAGCATTGGCAAGATGAGATATTTCTGAAGAAATCAATTGGGAGAACCATAACTATTAATTCAAGCTAAGGTTAAGTAACATAAAACATTAAAGAAGTTACTGATTCCATGATTCCCTGTAAGTTCCAATTTTCATTGCTCTTGGTTCCAAAATTCAAAGTAGAGATTAGGCTACGGTATTTTCTCATCGCAATTATATCAATTCAATAACAAAGAAGCTTACCAGTATTCAGCGATTAACCAAAGACACAATCTTTAACCTCAAAACATAATAACAACCAACAAACAAAAATTCAAAAACAGTTTACCTATCTTCATTTGAAGCAGAATTCTCATTGCCAAAAACAAGCCCAACAACACCCTGCCACACCATATACTCAAATGAAATCTCATTACGATAATAATTATATAAAAAAAGACGCTAATTTATATACTCAATTACATCAAACACCTTGTAACGAGAAGCCAAATCCATGTCGGTAGGAAAAAAAAAATTAGAAATCGAACCCTAATTTAGGGTTGGGGGAAGAATAAGGGGTTTAGTTAGGATCCCTAACAACCGATGATCCAATTGCAGAGAAGAGTGATTTTGATGTGAAAGAGATAGAGAGACTACAGTAACAGTAACATTAGACTCAGCTGATGAAAATCCAGGGGGAAACATTTGCGGCTTATTCAGCACACACCAACACAAAGCCCACAGTTCTAATTATTGATTTCTATTTTTTTTAATGTAACATAAATCAATTTTAATACAATGCATACAATGTATTTAATATTTCTGTGCACATTCATTTTTAAGAAAGTAAATATTTAGATAAATTATTATACAAATATAAAATTATTATATTTGATTATATATGTAATTTTTGAAATATACTATTAATGTATTTAATTTGTATATTAAAAGTTTAAAAATTAAATTAAATTACTATCACACTGATTAATTATATATATATATATATATATTGGACATAAATAACTTATATACTAAGATTTGTCAGTTTATATATTTTTTACATAGTATTTTAAGCATATATATATATATGTATATTATTTAAAATATTTTTAAATATTATAAGATATATAAACTATATGTAAATTATATATCTTTAAATAAATATCACAAGAAAAATAAAAATGATTAAATATTATTTAATTCTATTTTTTATAGTTAATTATGAAAGTTTTTTTATCAACCAACTCTATATATTCATAATTTATAATTATATAATAAATATGAATAAATCAATAATTTCATAAAATAAATAACTAAAACTCGAACTAAACTAAATCAAAATCTAAAATTATCCAAATTGAACCGGATAAATATTTAAAATTATCCATTATCAATTATGAATATTTGCAAATAATAAATCCATGACCGGATTCGATCACCCCTACTGCTTATATAATATTTTTTATCACAAATGTCTTATATATATAAATTTATCATAATAATCAAACAATATGAAAAATAAATACTATTTTAAAATATTAAATAATTATCTTTTTAAAAAATTATTTAATAATTATAATATACTAATTATTTAAGTATATAGCCTATAATATAAAAATTTTAATAACTCTTAAAATGGATCCAATTACTAAATTTAGAATATTTTAAATTTTGATTATAATTCTCTTAAATAAAATATCTAAGTTTTAGTTTAATAAATAAAAATATATATAAGGTATCTTCATAAAAAAATAAATATGAGGTTATACATTTTCAATTATTATACTAATTAAATTATATATTTTTTATTTTTAAAAATGATGAAAAACTAATTTTTCACCTTTAAAATAAAAATTACTTTTTCATATAGATGAAAAAGTGAGAGTGGATCCATAGATTTAGAAATTTAAAAGTTTGTTTACTTGCAAAAATTTTTTTTTTGTTTTCTAATAACAATTTTCTTAAAAAACTGAAATTATTATTTTCTATGAAAATTTAGAATATTTTATTCACTTATTAAATTTAAAAAATTGATAATTATGTTCAATTTTTTAAATTTGAAAACGTTCATTTTGATAAATTATTAAATATAATTATATCATAACTTTTTATGGACAAAGTGAAAAAAAAATTTATATATTCAAACATATTTTATTCTTATATATATGTGTGTGTGTGTGTTTGTGTGTATGTATCTTCAAATGGAAGAAATGCAAAATGAGAGTTTATGATTCAAGACATTGAACAAAAAAATTATAATTTTTAGTGTGATTATCATAATTAGTCCATAAATAATCTTCGGTGGCATCTCTAACAATATTCATTTATCTTTGTTGAGAAAATTACAAAGAAAATTTTATTTAAATGCCTCTTTATATCTTATTAAGGCCAACTTAATCATAAATTTTCATTCATTCTGATACGAACTCCAAGTGTAACTTAAGGCCTAATAGTTTTATGCTCAAAAGTAACTCTTTGAAAACTAAATCAGGTTTAGCCCATGTCCACTATACAATCCCAACCCATGGAAGAGAATTTTGAAATAAAATACTTTCAAATTATTAATTTTGAATATATGAACCTTGATTCAAGCAATAATCAAAACGAGAGAAATACACTTAATGCAATTTTTATTCAAAACAGAACTTGTTACATTACATATAAAAGCCCCTTTAAAAAATTATCAAAATTAAAGTTTCATACATGAAAAAAAAACTTAATTTTCTATTCATAGTCATATCTAAATAGGAACGAAGTTCTGCTAATTTTCCTAACTAATAGGGTATTGTAGCTTATTGCTAAATAAGGGATTGCATTTTTTCATAATTATGCGAAAGTTTGCATGGCCATGTAAAAATTTTCGCGACCATGACTTAGTAATAGAAGTTGAAGTTGATAGTTTGGATGCTTATTCTTCAATTTACACACCTATGTCTTATTTTTATATGGCTATGACTCAATGGTAGAATGCTTAGTTCACCCAAATTACTTCTAAAATAGTTATGCTTCTCTTTTTTAAGGTTTATGCCTTATTGCACTTGTGTCAATGTTACCAAGCTTTGATTATTGTCTTGAAGTCCAAGCTTGATGTTTGACTCCTTCTTGCATTCTTAAATTATTGCAAGATCATTCCACAAGCCTTGAATCATCCCATTCAATGCATCGTTGAATTTCTTCATTGTTGCTCTTATTATGAGACCTTTATGTAGTTGAATTGGATCTTTATTCTTATTTTGCATTCGTACTTGTATCACTTTTCTACTATATAATGTGAATAATCGATCTGCTCTATCCTTCTTTCTGATAAAATTATGTAATGTGCAATATATAATAGGAATTAGTTTTGATCATCATAAAGGATAATTCAATATTGATTTAAAGATTGCAAATCTAGTCTGATAACTCTTTCTATTACATTATACAATGATAAATGTCTATGATTGAAGAGCTTATATTTTTTGGTAATCTGTTCATGATCACGAAAATCATTTAAATGATATCGCTATATGGAGTTAAAAAACTTAGAATATTTGAATAGTCAGCATCTATAATATAGTAGGTATTTAAATATATAAAAAATAAGTTAGTTACTATAAGTCTTCACATGTATCAAATTGATCTAAATAATTTTTCAAATTTAAATTGCATACAAAACAATAATTTACATATATTTTGTTATATTAAAAAGTCTGTTTGTTAAAATTTTAGTGACTTTTTCAATAAATCAATGACACAAATATAAAAAAAAATTGAACCAAATATTTTATATATTAAAATATAATATTTCTTTTTTCTTTACTTATTCTTTTGTAATAAAACATCTCCTTTATATCAATTATCCACAATAAATCTTCTAAAAAAATTTTCAATTTCAAACTTCTCTATATCTTTCTTTCTCTCTAATCGACGAATTCTCTCTTTTATTGCTCTTCACTCTCCTTCCATTAGCTATTGTTGCCTTCCTTTCGTCCTTAAATGGCATGATGGACCAATGAAATTGATTATTGGACATCTTCAATAGGACATGAGCAGTATAGAAAGGAATAACGATGGTTAGGGGTGGCCTTGATGAAATTTGTGTAGTTGCTGCAACGAGGAATAAACAATAAGTCATTAACATTGGATGCTTGTCTCCACATACTAGAAAGAATTTTCAATTGAAAGAGGTAGAAACTGCAAACATGAAGGCATGGCTTTTCATGGTGATCATGATGATGGAATTTATGCCATTGACCATATTTGCAAATTAAGGCAAGGAAGATTTTTTATAAATATATGGAGATTTTAATTTCAATGAAATTGAAATTTTATTTTACTAATTTGGATGTTGTTTAGTAACAAAAGAAGTAATAAAATAATGAAAGAGTTACATACAACAAATACCTTTTCTTTTGAGCAAAAGAGAGAATTCTAAGTTGCATAAAGATTAAGAAGCTTCATTTTTTTTTTACAGCTGATGTTGTGGAAGTTTTTTTTTCCAGTTGATTGTAATTGATGTTGAAGACTTAAACTCGAGTTATTATAGTTAAGTTTGTTTCTATGATAAAAGAACTTAGGTCATATAATTTTCATGCAATGGAAAAGTTTTATTTTATTTTATTTTATTTTCATCCATTCTGGATAATGCAAATGGTTTTTTTCATGATTATTAAAATGTTATTTTTTTTTATCTTTAATTCATTTAGGTGGTGTTTTTTATTAAATGAATTTTTAATTTATTGTGTTTAATAGAGAATGATTGGTAGAAGAGAAAATTGCATATAAAATAAAAGAGAATATCAACATTTTATATAAATTTAACAGAAAAATTAATGAAATGACTTTTTAATGTAAAACAAACTTAAGTGATTATTTCATATGGGTTTTAAACGTGATGAAACTTAATTTAATATGACAAACATGAAGGGACTTATAATAATTAACTCTAAAAAATTAATTATAACATTGATAATATATATATATATATATATATATATATATATATATATATATATATATATATATATATAATGTAAATTATATAAAAAATTT
>CATIWR010145631.1:0-10049 GCA_949677035.1 Omphalea diandra
CTTCATTTTCATCTCCATTTTTTGTATCTTCGAAGTCTGTGAAGTCCGGAAGATGACAAGGAGGGACTTCGAATCTCTTAGAGATCCACTATATCGCTGTGAAGATGGGAAAGGAATAGTAGCCTTCACTTCACCATCCACATCATTTTGTCTAATTTGCAATCTACGGTGGCAAGTGACAACTTTGTCTTTACTTTAGGATGAGGAGGAGGAGGGACTTGAGTTGTTCCTTCGTCGATTTAGAGCCTCTTTCTTTTGGAAACTTGAGAGGACTCCACTTTCTTTGCCCCTACCGCATCAAAGGTATAGGTGTAAGTGTCTGGATGGATGGCCTTAGCATTGATCAAATATGTTAAGTTGAGGAAGTTATGTGATGGAAGGAGCTTCTTGGTGAGGAATTGCTCATTGTTCGCATTAAGAGCTCCAATGAATCGGTAGATGGCAGTGACATGAGAAGGGAGCAAAAACTGACTCTTTGGCTTGGTGCTCATGTGGATTAGTTGATCCACAAGGTAGCGATTGGTCTAGATGGGTTTGTTTTTGATAAGGCAAAACAAGAATGCCAAGTCTTTTTGGGAAACCTTTTCATTCCTATCACCCCTCGCATTGATAGATAAGGTAATGATTCGATGAAGGATCCACAAAGGTAAGGTTTTTATATGTTTAGAGAGGGAAGAACGAGGGTCGTGTTTGGTCTCAATGGATATCTCCGACCAAAATTCAGAGTAGATCACATCAAGTGTGAAGATGATGAAAGGTATGTGTTCTCCGACTTGAAAATTGAAAAGGGACAATAAATTGGTCAAAGGTTATGAAATAGGGATCGCCAAAGCCCCGGAATATTAACCCATATTGGCCTACCCTTAATTCGGCTTTGCGGCTTAGTTGCACGGTGCATATGAATTCTCGCACCACCTCCTCATACCTGGGTTCATCTCGAAAGATGAATTTGTTCCACCCAAGGTTGGACAAAAAATTATGAATTTTATCATTGAGACCCAAGGTTTCAAGCATGAATGTGGAGGGAATCTTATTGGGGACAATCACCTTGAAAGAGTTTGCTTTATATCGATCTTTCTCTTCCTTGGTTATGCCCTTCATGAGGTGGAGGGTAGGAGGAGTAGAAGGTTGAGCCACTGTTTTGCCCTTGTCTGCCTTGGAGAATTTCTTTGGAGCCATGGAAATAGATGAAGAAGTTTGGGAGAAAGTTGAGAGTGATTTGAGAAGTAGAAGTGGTTTAGAGTATATGTGAGAAAATCATTGTTGAAAGAGGGTATTTATAGGCTTCAAGGGGTGTGAAAACGGTAACAAATGGCTAGAAATTGATTAAATAAAGGGTTGGAAATGGTTGGCCATCAAATCACATAAATGTGAGATGGTTACTCAAATTCGTGTCAGCGAAAATGGAAGTCGCGACCGTGAATTTTGAAAAATGTGAGTAACGAACAAATTTTCCTTGGAAATACGAGCTGCAACAATTAGAATTTTGAAATTAATGATCGAAATTCACAGTGGAGAGAAATTTTGCTACTGGAAATTGACATTTGACAGCCGGTAGAAGTTGACTTGTAATTCGCAAACGTGAAGAAGGAATAGCAACCGCTAATTGTGAGTCAGCAAGGATAAGAATGAAAATTTTTGAAAAACATGTGATCCCCTAGAAATAAATAATAAACCCTTCCATATCAATCATCAATCAAACATATCACATACACATATCACGCAAGATCAAAAAAGAATTTTCACTTGAGGGAGCTTCCATCAAGCATTCTCAATTCTCTCTTAATGAAGTTCATCCTTTCTTCATTTAGAGGTTTAGTGAAAATATTTGCAAGTTGATGATTTAGTGTCAATGAATTCTAACACAACATCACCTTTTTGTACATGTTCTCTAAGAAAATGATGTCTAATATCTATGTGCTTACTTCTAGAGTGTTGGATGGGATTCTTTGAAAGATTGATAGCACTAGTATTGTCATATTTGATAGGAATGTGATCAATTGCTTCGCCAAAGTCCTTTAATTATTGTTTCATTCAAAGAACTTGGGTGCAACAACAACCCGCTGCCATATACTCGGCTTTCACAGTAGACAAGGCAACCAATACTTGCTTTTTACTAAATCATGAAACTAAGCATTCACCTATGAATTGGGAAGTCCCCAAAGTAATTTTTCTATCTAATAAGTTTCTCGCATAATCCACATCCGAATACCCAACTAGGCTAAAAGAAGTGTTCCTAGGATACCATAGTCCTAAATGAATAGTGCCATGCAAATATTTGAAAATTCTTTTTATAGCATTCAAATGAGATTGTCTAGGTGAAGATTGAAACCTAGCACACATACAAACACTAAACATTATATTTGGCCTGGAAGTAGTAAGATAGAGTAGAGATCTTATCATACCTCGATATATCTTTTCATCTACTACCGTACCCGATTCATCCTTATCAAGCTTGATGGTAGTACTCATTGGAGTTTTTGCTACCTTGCATCCTTCCATGCCAAATTTCTTTATAATTTCCTTTGTGTAGTTGGCTTCGTTGATGAACATCCCTTCTTTGAGTTGCTTGATTTGTAGACCAAGAAAGAATTTGTGCTCTCCCATTATGCTCATTTTGAATTCTCTAGTCATACACTTAGCAAATTCCTTACAAAGAGATTCATTAGTAGCACCAAAGATAATATCATCAACATAGATTTGGACAATTAAAGTGTCATGTTTGTGCTTTTTAACAAATAATTTAGCATCAACCTTTTCTTTCTCAAAATTATTTTGCAAGAGAAATATACTTAGCCTTTCATACCAAGCTCTTGTTGTCCCTTGGCACCAAGAAGGGGGGTTGAATTGGTGTATAAAAAATTTAGAAGGCAAAGAAGAGGGGAAGAAGAATGGTAGAATTGAGACAACAATTTATAGTGGTTCGGGTACAATCGACCCTACGTCCACTCTTCAATCTACCAATTGGGTATTTCACTATCTCAAGGTGTTTTCAAGCTCACACCCAACTTGTACAACTTGTGTTTTGAAGGCTCACACATAACCTTACAACAATGTGTTTTTAGACCAACACATAACCTCACTCAAGTGTTTCACGAGGCTCACACTTAAACCTTTCTTGAAGTGTTTTTACAGGCTAACACTACAACTTTACAACTTGGTGTTTAATGCTCACACCTAACACTTATAATTTCATAAAGAAAATTGAAGAAAATGAGTAGCAAAGATTGAGAGCTTTAATTACTTGTAATAAATTTCTTAGCAACATTATTCATGGGTGTTTGGTGGAGTATTTATACCCAAACTTCACCAAAGAGACTTTGTAGATCATAGCTCATCAAATCTTTGAGACATGTTTGACAGATTCAGTATTAAATGTTTGACAGTCTCAATTAGCGGTCGCTAATTCTCATTAGTGGTCACGAAATCCAAATTTCTAAAGGAAAATCTCGTTTGTGTCTAACGGCTAGTCTACGTGGCAACTTCTGATTAGTTCACTAAGAAAATATAGTCGTTGCTTTTTTACCTACTTTCAGAAATTACGGTCGCGAGCATTCTTGTGCAGGACGCGACAGAGGACGCGAATTCGTCTGCCAAAAATGGTTATCTTCTTCTTCGTGATTTGTGGTCGTTACCAACAAGATGCCTCCACAAAATTTGACTTCCAATAGTCTGCTGGAACACGTCTCATGTTGTGACTGTGGACTTGCTTTCCTCTTGAGTCACTTCAAAATTCGCAGTCGCGACTAGGGCGTGACATACACCGCGATTTCGTCTGTCAATTTTGGACTCATTCATTTAGATGAATCGATGCCGAGAATAGCTCCGCGATTTGGCATGTCTGCTTTCTTGCTCTGCTTCTTCATAGATAGTAGTCGCGAATTCAATGTAGCGATCGCGATTTAGAAGTCATTTTTCATCCTTGAGGAATTTTTGAGCTTTATCTAACTTCTAACTTTAGATAAAAACTAAAGGCTACAAAATATCACTAATTTGAAATATTAGACATGATCAATCTCCTTTGTCAAGATCAAAAGAGGTCCAAGACTTGGGTTAACTACCCTAGTCCAATACCAACATTGCCAAACTACACATGCCATATGGAAATCACTAGAAAACTATCATAAGGGGACAACTCTTATGAAATCAAGCAGGTTGGATATATATGTGACAGAGTGGGAGTTCTTCATGATGAAAGACCATGAGAGCATCACTGAAATGATAAATAGACTCCTCTCTATTATCACAATGATGAAAATGTTTGGAAGGATTCTTGCCAACTATAAGATAAACACTAAAATCCTCAAATCTCTTCCATTAAATAAATTTAGTGCAAGAGTATGCAGTCTTCAATAGTCCAATCTAGAGATTGGGAAAGTGTCAACCGATGTCCTCATTGGTAAGCTTGTCACTCATGAGATAGCTCTTAAGAAAGATGAAGAGATGAAAAAGCTAAGAGAACAAAGACACAAAGAAGAGAAGAAAGCTCTGGCCTTTAAAGCTCAAGAAGATTATTCAAGCTTAAGTGACTCAAATGAAAGTGATAAAGAAGAAAAAGAGCTTGCCAAAATATCAAGAAGGACCAAGGAGTTGATAAAAAGGAGAAGAGAAAGAATAATTCAAAGAAAGTCATCTTCCTATCATCACAAGGAAAAGAAGAAGTCCTTTAAGGCTACTTGGGATGATGATTCAAAGGATGAAGATGAAGATGGAGATGAAGCAGCAAACTTTTGCTTCATGGCTCAAGAGGACTCCTCTAAAGAAGTAAGTACTTCTCCATATTCTTATGATGATTATGATGCCCTTGATGATATAGATGATGAGCTTTTAGAAGCTCTCGCTTTGAAATATGACAAATATAAGTCACAAATGAAAACTTACAAGAAAAAATGTTCCAAACTAGAGGATGAATTTAAATCCTTAAACAATATTGTAAGTGAATTGAAGACTTCTAATGAAGAACTCAAAAAGTCACTAGAGAGTCTTTCTAAGTCCTCATCCCCTCTTAACTCTTTGAGAAAGGAAAATGATTCTTTAAAGGATAAAGTTATAGAACTTAGAAATTTCATCTCTAAATTTCATAAAGGGAAGGAAGCTTTGGATACACTTATTGTATCTCAAAGACCACTTTTAGTTAAGCATGGTTTAGGCTTTAATAAAGCCTCTTCACCTACTTCTTCACCCACTACATTCATTAGAGCATCAACACCTCAAACTTCAAGTATTGAGGTCATGGGGAAGAGAGGTGGCCCTAGCATTAAACCACCTATGCCTAAGGGCAAAGGAAAGACCCCCTAAGGCTCAAAGAGCAAATCATGCTTATATATACAACAAGAAGCATGCTTACCCATACAATCATAGAAAATTCTCCTATAGTTCTCATCACTCATGCACTTGCATACACTCTCACCACCTAAGTATGAGAAGTCTCTCTACTCGTACTATGGTTGTACATAGGAGAAAGACTCATAAGTCTAAGCTTCAATGTCATTATTGCATGAGATATGGGCATATCAATGTATTATGCCACATTAGGAAGGCACACCTCAAATTGGAGGACCTTTCCAAGACTAACCCCCAACGACCCAAATATGTTTGGGTACCAAAACAAAGTGTTTGATATTGCAGGATGAGGACTCCTTCACCACATTCTCATCATGGAAAATCTAAAGGTGAATGGAGATTGCTAATGAAAAGGGATAAAAATTTCAAATGGTTATTTGGTATCAAGGCATTAATACTAAACTTGTAATGTATCTCTTATCCCTTATATTTTTAACTTAATATATTTATGCACACATTTAGGGGGAGTTTTATCGCTTGATATATCTATGTGTTGACATATTTGATTTGATTGTATATTGAGTTGAATCAATTCATTTTGCATTTGAGGTTTTTTGCAATTCAAATGTTCAAATCAATCATCAAAAATCATATACTCCAATAGGGCCATATATGACCACTCTTAAATTTCTACCCCTAGTTTGTATGTTCAAGCATCTTTTAAATGTTTGAATTTTTTTGCATTTATGTTTCATCCATTTATCTACTTATATGACATATTATGATCAATTGTGCAAAATTACTTATGTTTGCTATTTAAATTTGAGTTTATACTATTGACAAGTTTGTGATCATTTCCCTCTCATATTCCCTATTCTCTCTCTTATTCCCTCTCATTCCTCTCTTTTTTATCTTGACAAAGGGTAGAGATAATTGACTGAATATATTAAAAAGGAACATACAAAAAGGAGAGAGAAATTGAACTACATTTGTAATAAGCTAAGAGAATGGTCTTATTAGAATAACTAAGGGGGAGTATGGATTAAAAGGGAGCAATTTCATACTCGTATTTTTTTAAACACTTCACAATCATTCTCTTAGGAGTATGCATAATTGATTATTTATGCTTTGCATATTCAATCTAGATTGTCAAAATAAAAAAGGGGGAGATTGTTGGACTAGGTTATTCAAACCTATGTCAAGACTCTCTTTTAATCTTGACAATATAGATTGAAAGATTCTAATATCAATTTTAAGTTTTGTTTTTTACAGATATTAAGATAGAATCTCATTAGGAGTTGAATAGAAGTGATTAGAAGTAAAAAACTCCAAGTATGAAAATCTGCCTTCGAAATAAGCGACTGCAAATTTGGAGTGGCAACCGCGAATTTCAAAAAGTAGTTCTTGTAGCTGTTGAGATTTAAAAGTAGTGACCACGAATTTCAGAAATGACATCTCCATGTTAGACAGACGATTTCATGGTGACAATCGCGTCCGACGAAGAAAATAGCGACTGCAAAGTTTAAGATTCGTTAGAAAGATCCAACGGCTAATTTTTGGAAAGACCAATGGTTGCATGTTACATGGACTAGTTATTAGTGTGAGCCTTGAAAACACTTGTGATAGGTTTTAGTGTGAGCCTTAAAAACACTTGTAAGAGGTTTTTATGTGAGCCTAGAAAACACAAGTTGTGAGGTTTGGTGTAAGCCTAAACACGAAGTTGAGTGTGAGCTTGTAAAACACTAGTGATTGAGTGAAATACCCAATTGGTGAATTGGGGAGTGGATGTAAGGTTGGTTAATACTCGAACCATTATAAAACTCTTATGTTCATTCTTTTCCTACCCTTTCTCTAATCTTACATTTTTGTGAGTTTCCTCCAAATTAAAAGTTCAAATTTGCCACCAATTCAACCCCCCCTTCTTGGTGCACTAGGGCCAACAACTATAATATAACATACAACTATTCTTGTAGTATTGAATCTTCTTAATCAAAAAACCTAAACCTTGTATCAATTTCTTGAGGCTATAAAAATATCAACCATCATATGATCCTCAAGCAATGACTTGTTGTATCGTTTTACAATATCATTGTAACACCTTTCAAATAAATGATGCTCTGATTTGATATTCACCAGTCATGCAACCAAAGATAACTTATAATATTTTTGCCAACTAGGCCACAATTCCTCATTAATTCTATCAAACATATCATATAACTTTTGAGACATTGGATTGGGAGCTTCACTCATTCCACTCCAATCAAACTCTGGCCCAACTATATCCATTACCATATTATGGTATGTAGTGGGTTCTAATTCACTTGAACATACATTATTAATTAGAAGTTTAGGTTTATTTGTAACTGATGTTCCAGAACCACACACTTCACCATGCAAATACCATTCATATTACCTAGCAATGAAACCTCTTTGCATAATATACAACATTATCATATTGGGGTCTAAATAATTGTGATTCTGACACTTCTTATGACTACATAGACATCTAATTTTAATTTTATCCATAAATTTAAGTTGAGACATCATGAATTGAATGAAATGATTTACACCTTCTAAGAATTTTGGATGAAATAAACTATCCTGCAACCTAAAATACATCCAATTCTTATATGATCTCATTATAAAGTCCTAAAAGTTTTAGTATGACAATGCAATTAAATATATACATATAATATTTTTAAGTTTAATATTTTCTATGCTATTATTTAGTGTTTTTATATCTAATACTATCTCCTTATCTCCTTTTGCTTATAAGATAAGAACTTAACCCATTTAGAAATTTATTGTCATATAATAATTTGTCATAACAATTTAGTTTACATAACTGCTAAATTTTCAACAACATCTCACCACAATTCTCCCAGTGCACCGAAATGAAAAATGTTTTCCAATATTTATCATTATGCACTAAGAGAAAGTGCATGAGATAAACAACTGAATTTACCGACAACATAATAAACTGTATTATTTACAACATTTTATATTAGACAATGAAATTTTCAAATTATCCACTTTGGACAATTCGGCATGATTCTCATTATCCAATGAGAATCATACCAAACGTGTATCTAAGGTTATATGTTCTATGAAATTTACAGGAAATTTGACCAAATTTCCTATAAATAATATATTCATTTGGTATTATCATTGTCATTTTAATAAAAAAAAAAAACTAACATCAAAATAAAAATTAAGTCCAAATATTAAAGAATTGAACATTAAGTTCAAAATGAACATTATGGATTATTCGTAAATCTTATGAAATAATTAGACTTTTACGAAAATTTTATGTCACAATGATTCAAATTTTAGAATATTATATTATGTTATTACTAAAAGTTTGAAAGTTTTTAAGTTTTAGGCATTTATTATTAAATAGTATTAAATTTAAGAAATACTTTAAAACATTACAATTTCATGAATATTTTTATCATTAAATAGTTTACATTTTATGCAATACTTTGGAACATTATAATTTCAAGAATGATTTTTTATTATTAAATATTATTCAATTTTATGAAATACTTTGGAACATTATAATTTCAAGAATGATTTTTCAATTATTATTAATTATTAAATTTTATGGCATACTTTGAAATATTACAATTTCAAGAATGATTTATTTATTATTAACTAATATTCAATTTTATAAAATACCTTGTAACTTTAAAATTTCAAGAATAATAATTATCATTATTAAATTTTATGGAATACTTTGGAATATTACAATTTCATGAATGATTTTTCAATTATTCTTATATTTTTGTAAGTTTTATAAACTTACAAATTCACAAATTTTATTTTTTATTTTTCTATTTAAAAATTAATATTTTTGAAAATTTAATGATATTTTTCAAGGAAATTATTACTTTTATGAAGACCGTACAATTTTATAAAAGTTAAATTTTATTACATACAAAGATATACACATCAAAATATATCTTAACATACGAAGTATTAAATAAGCAAATATTTTATAATAACATTCAAATATTTCATATAATACCCAATTTTTAATTTTTATTGATATTTTAAATTAGAAAATTATAAATTAAATATTCACCTCTTATAGTGCAAAAATCTTAAAGTTCAACTAAAATATATTGCAACATATTCACAAAATGCAAATAAATAATTATAAATTACACATATACATTTATAAAAATTTAAAATTTAATTGAATTACACTAATTTCAAAAATCAAATACGCACTTAAATTACTTAATTTAATGAAAATTTAATTCAATGATTTCTAAATTTTCTTAAATATTATTCAATTACACTTGAATTATTCAATTTAATTAAAATTTTGGAAATTAATTTAATTACCTTTAACTTTCTAATATTTAATTAAATTGCACTTAAATTAATAGTTAAATGTAACTCAAATTTCTAAAATTTAATTAAATTATAATTTAATTACCAAATTAATTAATTTCATAAACTTATTAAATTTTCACTAGATTACAAAATTTACAAATTTACATTAATTATATTTAATTAAATTATTAAATTATTACTCCCTCCATTCCAATGTAAGTGTCATTTTAAAAAAAAATTTCCATTTATCTATATTCACGAAAACATTAAATCTTTTTTTTTCCAATTTTATCCTTGAGAAATCTTATCAGGATTTATTATATTCATCAAATTTTTCTAAATTTTCAAAGCCATTCATTTGTATGCCAAGAACAAGTCTTTCATATATATATATATATATATATATATATATATATATATATATA
>CATIWR010145634.1:0-12247 GCA_949677035.1 Omphalea diandra
GGCAGACTACCAGCAAGAACCAGTTTATGACAGGAATATAAATCTGCCCCATGAATTTTCGGGATGTATGAATGATTTTAAGTCGGGGAAAACAACCAAGTGCTGTTGATTGTTTAATACATGAAAATGTGGCTGTTGTCATTGCCCGACAGGCAATCAATGCAGCTATATTAGCAATAAGGAAAACAGGCCAGAAAGCAGCACCTGCAGACACAGAACTTATAATTTTTTAAAACAGAACCAACAATTACCAAGATTGTAGCAGTTCATTCAACACTGCAATAATGAATCAACAAATTCTAAAATACATAATATTTATTGATAATAGAAATGGTCTATATAGAACTGCATGGACTTATACGTACAGATACTGCAAGTGCCTTACTTGGAACTGATGAAAAAAATACTTGCTCGGCGACATCTTCAGTAAGGTGTTCCATGAGGTATGCAGCTTGACCCAAATAACCCAACAAAAGGCAAGGCAAAACGAGGAACACAAATGTAAGCTGCAAGTGACCACTATTAAATAAATCAGAATTCTAGCAATCAGAAAAATGAAAATAGAGCATGAAGAGTGCTACCTGACATTGCAGTAGTGTATATATATATATATATATATATATATATATATATATAGAGAGAGAGAGAGAGAGACACATATATGTATATGCATATACATAGACACACACACACATATAAAACAGCAAATTCATTTTTCTGCCTATCACACCTGAATTGATCTGACGGAGAAGTAGCAAAGATCTGCAAACATTGCCTCAGAACCTAGAAAAAATATATCCATCAGCAGCACAAATATATGAATATTCTTGATAGTGGTATAAATTATTTATAAGTGCCATTTCTGTCACACTATATAATATTCTTTCACTACTTGAACTTAGCTAAATGAGAACCACTTACATTGGATGTCTGGCATCTTGTTCCTGGGAACACAAGAAGACAAATCCTAGACTAGTCCACATGAATCACCAAAAAAAAGAAATGATATCCCTTCACTCAAGAACCTAAAATCCAACACTCAAAACGAAAACTTCTTTCTAACAAATAAACTAAGTTACAGAAGAGTGATAATATTTTTGAAGACTATAAAAGTAACAAGTTGTGCATTCATTGTTTAGAAAACTATGTGCCATATTCTAACATGAAAAACTGTAATCTTCTTTTCTTAGAATGTTAAAAAAAAAATAGAAAATATAGTACGCAAGAGAGGGAGAGAGAGCATAAGCCACGAGGACTTGAAACCAGGTAGAGGAAGAAAGATTTGATTCACATGAATGTCACATAAGATGGACCAGCAGCCAGTGATTCCAGCTGTGCAATTGGCCTGATTATCCTACATTCTTAGGTCATGTAAGGAACAAGTTGGATTTGAGCTATAGTGGCAAACATCCACCGATAGGAGAGAAAAAATGGGTCAACTAACAGAACAGAAAATTAAATTAACTAGGCAATCAATTAGAAATGCAAATCCATTAAACAAACAGAACACATACATTACCTTCCTTATAGTACCAAAAGAATATGTTCATAAAAAAATGTATTACAAAAACTAATTATTCTTATATTTGTCTGCTTACCTGTTGCACATAGAATGCAACTTCCAAGGGCCCGCCAGGCTTTGGTGGAATTGCGGTTGAAGAAGTAATAGATGTAAACAGGATTAAATGCCCTAATAACACTGCTGTTATATTTAACAAGGTTGTATATCCCCATGCCCGCAAGAAAACAAAACCATATAAACAAAGCAGGGCCCACACCAAGTCCCACTTTACTTGTTCCAAACTTCTGTACACTGAACAAAATTGCAAGAAAGGCAACTGAAATCATCACCACTTGCTCTGCACAAAGAAAAAATTATAATAATAATCAATTAAAAAATAGAGCTCATTTAACCTAATTGAGAAGTGCAAATCAAAAGGCTATTTAGATAAGCAAAAAAGCAGATAGAAGGAATGCAAGATTTAGTAATTTGGTTTATCAGAAGGATCTCATTGACCTTAAAAGCAGAAGCTTTGAACATGTACATTAGCAACAAAGCTTACTATCATAGGCAGCAGTGAATCCAAATTAGGTCATCCCATACAATACATCAGCAGAGATGAGAGACTAAGGTACACTAAGTTGAGCAGACGGTTTTGTAAAATCATATGACACAGCTTAAGTTATCCCTTCATTGGTCTATAGTCCACATGGAAGGCAAACTAGGAAAGCACTTAGAAAAAAGCTCTATACAAGCTACTAACTTTACCTCACCTAGAGTTGTAATGTTTATTTCTAAAACAAAGGGATAACTTTCAGCATCAGTACTTTGTGAGTGGCAAGATTCTAATTGCATTGGAGATGCATTTGTGCCTGACTCTTGACGTATCAATTTCAAAAGCCAAGCTCAGCTATCTCCTTTTCTGTTTCTTATTCAGATTCCATTCTTTGTCAAGATGTTATCTAGTCCGCTAGCAAATGCATACAACATTCATCTCAACTTTTGATTTAATTACAAAGCTATCCAACCTAGACTCCAAAACCATCCCTGAAAGTCCCCAACCATTTTACTTAGATCAAAATAGCAAAAATTAGTTGTCATAGTTTCCACTACATCATAAAATATGGTGATCAAATGGCCAATCCGGAGATGAAAACTACCTCATAAATAGAAAAGGACTAAGAAAGATAAATGAAGGATCTAATTCCACCTTCTGGTAGTTTAAGGAATGCATACTCATTCCCCAATAAGAAAAATAGGTGTTACCCAAACATCATCAGTCCTTAAAAGGAAATTGAAATTCCAAACAAAGAGGTTAAGAAAAAGATCCAATTAAAGCAAGCAAGAAAAAAAAGCCAGCATAATCAATTAACAAGGTATAGAACCTTGGTCAATGGCAGCCACACCAACCTTCAGACCACCAACAGCTGACATAACTGCACGAATATAAAAATAAATATTAAGGAATGTCCACAACCAATAAATAGTATCACAAGAATGCTCTGGATGAAAGAATCAACTACATAAGGCACAGATAGAAAGAAGCTTTTTATATCTGAATCATGATTTGGAAGATCAACCAGAAGCAGCAAAAAGTATTCAGAAAATCAGGGCTTTAAAACCTGACATTGCTGGCGTAACAACTCCATCAGCTATGACCATTGATGTACCAGCAAGCACTAATATTAGAAGCAGATTTTTCAGAGTCTGTGAAGTCTCGAGTCTTTCCTTGATTTTTAGCGATCTCTCAAGTTCAGGTGATGGCACCTTGAGCCTGAAGCTTGATATACGGGCATCTGAGGGAAGTTGATTTGGCAGGAGACTGACCTTAGCATGCCTACAAATCAATGAGTACAAGGCAAAAGTACCGCCTGCAACAGATAAAGTAACAAGTGCTAAATGATTCATATGTGAAAAACCTTGTGCGCACATATAAGGGTCAACTTCTTGCTTGAGACAGGGAAAGGATGACAGGAATTGTTAGGTTACATGATGCAGCATACCTTCACCATCATCATTGGCCCAAAGAACAACAAAGACATATTTGATTAGGGGAATCAAAATCAAGGTATAGAGGACCAGCGACAGTGCACCAAGAACATCTTCTTCTCCATTAATGCGTAACTTGGTAAACATCACATCAAAGGTATACAATGGACTTGTTCCAACATCACCAAAAACAATACCAAGTGTCTGAAAAGCAAGGATGATTTTCTTTCCCACACTGAAGTCCTGCAATCGAATTCATACAATTAAACACCTAGTCCTTATTTTTCCGTTGGCAACCAGTCCTGCATATACCATATCCACATAATGTTTACAGCCTTGTATACATGTAGATATCACAGGATAGCTCAATAATGCCTCCTCCTATGGAAATCTAAGAGCAACTATGACAAAAATGTACATGGCATCAAATAAACAAACAGAATTTAATGAAATAGAAATAATATCCAAAAAAGACAACATATATTAGAAGTGCACAGGCAAACAAACAAACATGATAAAGACAGAAGGAAGTCAAATGTCCCACAACCAAAAATTATAAACTCGTCCAAAACCCACTCCCAAATGGGAGAATAAAAAGATTGAGACAATATTCCAATCCACCATAGGAATAATAAACTTTTCCTAATCATTTGAAAATTTCTATGAGGCTTTCCAATACACCAGTTTGGCAAGCCAACCAAACGAGATGTAGCAAATGAAGTAAAGGAATTACTATCTATGAAATAAACGAAAAATTGCAACAATATATTCTTTTTCATTACTTTATTGGAACGCTAAGCAATTATTACTGAACATCAGGTCATGTCTGAATTTGATTTCATTAAACTTCTGAAATTGCTTACATTCAATTGGTATCATTACAATAACCAATTCATTTATTAAACCTTTCATTAATAGCCAACTGAACTCAACATAATCCAGTAGCAATCCACACTAGTTTAAGAAAGTATGTGAATCCTTTTTACCATATACAGAAATTAAAATTGATTGGAAAGAAGTAGATTGATCTCTAATTACTGTAAAAATTGGTTTTCCAAAGATTGATCTCTAATTACTGTAAAAATCGGTTTTCCAAAGAGTCTTTTTTTTTTATATTATGTGTAGAATGCCAATATGTATCATTCATTTTGATAATCAGTTATGTGTCCAATAGTGCTTTCACTTGGGCACACTATTAAGGGAAGCCACAGTTAAAGTACTCCACATACAGCAGCCTTCCTTATAATTTAAGAACAAGCAATTGTTTGTGATCATTGTTTCACCCAGAACGTGTTCCTGTGTATGCAATCCCCCAAAACAGAGCACCATATCAAGTATCCCTCCTCATTGTTTAATTATATGTTATGGTAGAACTGCTAAGGAATTCATAGTCCGAGGACAATACCAAATAGTTCCAACTTGAGATGCCAACTTGGATGTACCAGATTCACCATCCCTTTTTGGATGGAGAAAGTAAGATTTTATGAACACATTGTTTACCTATCCCAAGTACAATTTTATTTTCTTGAAAAGGGAAATCCCATCTTTAAACCAAATATATGGATTCTTTATAGCATATTTATATTTATCCTCTTCAAATTTTCTATCCAAAATTCCAGCCAATCCATAACAGAGTAGTTACAGGAGATTATTAATAGCTCAAAAGACCCTTGTTTAATTGAAATAAGAAAAAATGAAAGCCGAAAACTGCCAACTTGAGGACCTACCAAAACACACACATAAAACGCAACAACACTACACACACACAGAGAGACATACATCCATATAGTAGAAAGAGAGTGAGAGAAAGAGAGTGAGAGAAAGAAAGAGAGAGAATTCAGACCTCGTAGTCGTGACGAGGGGCGCCAGGGATCTCGAGGGCTTCAACATCGAAGGAATCAATTCGAGGACCAGTGCGGATCAGACGTTGCTCGGCATTATCGTCTTCGTCATCGGAGTCCGCTCCAGTACGGTAATGAGCAGCATTGTCCTCCTCATCCTCATCATCATCATCGTCCATTACGGAATCATCATCATCTTGAAAGACCCATCGCGACTCCACGGAGTCCATGGACGCTAATCTTCCGTTTATCTCCGATCCCCCACCAATACTGCCGCTACCACTCTCATCCGCCATCGTAGACAGAAGCAAAGCAAGTAAGCGTACAAGAACTGAGGGAAAATGGATTTTGATTTCTAGGGTTTTGTTATTTTCTGGGAATATGGTTCAATTTTTTTAAAAAATTGAGTAAATTAAATTAAATTAATGGCAATTAAGTACTTTAAAATTAGATTAATTAAATTTATAAAATGTTAATTTTGATTCATTTCTATTTGATTAAGATTATATATATTTTATATTTGTTTAATTTAAATTTTTATAATTTAATTTATTTAATTTTTAACATATAAAATCGATTCGAATAATTACATTTTTAAAATTAACATTAAATCAAATTAAATAGAGTAAATAGTATTAATTTAATCAAATGTATTTTATTTTGATAAATTTATGCTGAGTTATAATCACATTGAGCTTGAAAACTATGTCAATAAGTTATACAAAAATTTTATATGCAATAAAGTGTACCAAACATCAATCACACTAATATGCTAAGTTGAAGGTGAATAGTATGTATGATGGGAGGTTACAAGCACCTTGATCACCATGAAGATACCATTTATTATTACTACTCCTTTAACTTCTACAAATGCTTCATCCTCACAAACCACTCTCACAGTTTCATTGACAGTTACTATTCATCCATTACCTATCTTTAGAAGATCTTCTTCTTTTAAAATAGATTATTTATATAAACTAAGTTATATACTCGTCAATCAAAAAATATAAGACACTAACAACATTTTTCTTAACTCTTATGGTGTCTTTCAAAAAAATAAAAACTCATGGACTCGTTCGATCAGAACTCTGATTAGACAATCTCCTAAAGCTATTAAGGAATATGTCCAGTCTTTCAGTTTTTATCAATGTTCTATCTAAACCACAGGAGAAGAATAATTTGTTTATCTAGAAATTCCCCTAGAATTTATATAGCAATGAATAAGTCAAGGATATACCCATATCCATTTTGGAGCAATAAGGTTAGCTGTAAGTTACCAAATAAGGAAAGGTTTGTCTGTTTATGTCAAGATAGCTCTACTAGATAACAGGTATCTGAAGTATCAACATGCTGTCATAAGGAATGTAGAAACATCTCTAAATGTCGGATTTGTTATGTTCACTTTTTATCCAAATTTTAATTTGTCTTTAAGGGATCCACATGTTTTAAGTGCTTTAAAGGTTCAAATACAAATCGTTGATGCCCCACAGGTCACTAAAGTTACAATGGTTACTCTCCACTATCAAATGATCTACAAAATTCAGAATCATGGCATAGATCTCTCTCTTCCACATGAGAATGGTGCATTATTGATCGTGGCAGACACACAAAATGTTTCCACTTGCATTCACATCCCAGTACAAATCATGAGAGGTGAACTTATCCAGCTACTCCCAAAAAAATGGGTCACAAGCTATGAAAAGATGCACGAGAATACCCAGTCTATAGAATCAATCTACTACAAAAGAGTAAATGGGACAGTAGAAACAAAGTTCGAAAGATCATCTTCATCAACCGCTAGCTCGACGGTTTTCTCAACACAGTTTATGATGACCCCATACGAGCAAGAAGTTGGAATGCCAATTGTCCACTTTATGACAGATGGAACACTGGTGTATCCCTTTGAAAGGGATTGCACTACTTCTTTGACAAATGCAAATGTGTAGACTACCTTTATGACTAGGAAGATGTTGATGACCAGTCAAGGAAAATGAAGAAAAAAGAGGGAAGGTGCTCTGAAGAAAATTTGTGGAAAAGATTCAAAGATATAGACCCATCTGTTGGTCTGTTAGGTCAACCATCGGAAAAATATGACTATTTGGTCAAATATGGTCCAAGCCCAATAACACACCAGTCATCACCATACATCCACATACCTCCTAAATCCAAAATAGAGCTTCAATCTAAAAAATCATTACCCTGTTACAAACAAGCCCTAAGATGGATAAAGAGGAATCAAATCCCTCTTTACCTATTCCACCAGTATCCTACAACCAATCGTTACCACAAATTTGCATGCACCAATAACCTTTTACAAATGGAGACTTTCCACCACTACCAGACCAAACCAACCTCAATACACAAGTCAGGACCATGACAAACATAAAAAATCCAACTGGCGTAGATTCAAAAGGTCAACTTTTAAGTGTTACACCAACAAATGTTGTTTTAAACTGGCAGTTAAATAATGCTCAAGCCCAAAATAAGATTCTTAAAAATATAAAATCCAAGATAGACCAAGTCTCATTGCAGGTCCAATAGATTGATCATAGACTTGCAAATCATCAAAAAGATGTCTATGAGTTGATAATTAGGCTCCAGGTGCATATTGAAGAAAAACACAAGAAAGTGATGAGGTTAATGGATCAGAGAGCCCAAACAGAGAAGATCAGGAGAAAGGCAGCTGAAATCCATAAATTGAAAGATCAGCTAGAAAGGATTGAAAAAGACTTTAAAACCTCACAATAATCCTTACCAAAACACACCTTGCACGATCCTTTTAAGATACTTGTACCTCCATCCTATGCCTTAAAGCCTCTCATAATCCATACACTAACCACCATAAAGCTTGAACACCTTAGACTCTCTACTAATCTCTTCCACAAGAAGCTGAGATCAGGAAATTTTCAATTAAATCCTGAACCAAGAAAAATCCAAGACACTTCTATGCACACTACTTCTTCAGCAGAGTCAGTTGAAAAACCTTTACCTAGACAAGACAAACCGCCTAGAAGTCCAAATGATCAATCCTATTGTCTCATACCTAGAAAAAGCCTCCACTTCTATCCCATCATTTTCAATGGTAAAATCACAAACTAAAGAATCTTTTTCTCAATCCTCAGAGTTGGACTCTCTCTCTTGAAGAATAAGATGTGTCAACAGAGAATGAAAAAGAAGAAGAAGTGCCAATACAATTCATGGCTGGACCCCAAACAGGAGAATCAACCAACAATCCTCCTTACACTGTAGACCCTCCTGATGATGGAATGTATACTTCTCCCATACCAAATAGACCACCTCCTTAGAGTAGTGGAGGACCCTAGTTTTCCCTGAATAATGTTAGTCTAAAATTTTACAGGGATAAATTTCAAGAGTTCAGAGCATGGATTAAGTCTCAAATGAAAAACTAAGTGTTATCTTGACATCAGTCTTAGAAGAGTTCCAAATGAGAATAACGGAATGAATGTAGGATTAGTATAAGGCGTGTGACGAATATTCAAAATTAACACTGGTGTAAAGTCCAAGTACATCAGAGTTTCTGGGAATGTTATACAGTAAGTTCATAGGACAGCCACAGGATTTCGTTGAATTACCCAAAAAGAATATTTTAATATGAAATGTTCCTTACTGAAAAGGGATTTGGATATGCATTATCAAAGAATGTCCAAGAGGTATTATTAATTAGGAGGTTTAGTGAATCCTGATCTAAAATAAGCTTTTATAATTTCTCTTCCAGAACTATTAGCTTTGTCCATGCATCAGTTCATAAGGCAAAGAGAAAAGTCTGTCAATGATTTGTCCTTTGGAGAATTATATCAGCTAATGATCCAAGGCCTTGAAAAGCTTTGTGATTAAAGAAAGCTCATTCATCAGATGTTAGATAGACAAAAAAACTCCTTACTTAAAAAATCATGCCAAAGATCATACCTACTCATTAAATGCAATGGTGATAAGAAGAGTTGTTATTGTCATTCTAAGAAAAAGAAGGACTATTTCAAAATGAAAAGGTCTAAGGGGTCACCAACAAAGAAGAAATGGAGGTTCTTTAACAAGAAGAAATACATAGGCAAAAGAAAGATGGATAAATGTTATTTGTGTGGAAAGAAAGGACATTTTGCAAAAAATTATCCTAACAAATCTAGACAAACAACAAAGATGATTAAACAGATTCAAGTCTCTACATCAGTAGACTTAGAAGATGCAAACATTGAATCATTATTCTCCATAGAAGAAGAGTCTTTTGCAAAAACAGTCTTTGCAATACAAGACTATTCTTCCTCTGATGAAGAATTTGTAATGCAATGATTCCACTTCCAAGCTATCTCATGGAGATCTCAGACCAACTAGAAATCGAAGAAGTGCACCCAATTCCTCTGGCCTTTGTTCATATTCTACTAGAGAAATTTTCAAAGCTCATTAAGGCAATGGCCTTTATAGATACAGGAGCCCATCTCTCCATGCTCAATCCAACTGTGTTACCTTTGAAGTATTAAAACCCTCACAAATGGAGAAAACTTTCATACAAGCCTAATAATAGCAAAGCCCATAATTATTCAGTTCTTTCCTGGTAGCAAAATCCACACAAAATTACTTAGGTCATCCTTGTCAGATAAATACCTTATAGTTGGATTCGATCTGTACTGGAAGCTATCAAAACTCCCTATTCAAAAATTACTTCCAGTCCTACACCACAATCAACTTCCTATTCCTAGCCCAAACACTTTCAGCCCAAATCTCTCAAGCATTTTCGAACATACACCAAGATCTTCAAGCCCATTATCGTGCAAAAAGCCATACAAAATTCTTAGCCAAACACCTAAAATCTTTGTGGACCAATATGATTTCTTCATTAGCCTACCCTTCAAATTAAATGAAGATATTAATCCAACAAAGGCAACTCATCCAAGAATGAGTCCTGAAGACCTGAACTTGGCCTATCAAGAATGTGCCCAATTGTTGGCCCAAAAGATTATTGAACCCACTAATTCTGATTGGGTCTGTCAAGCATTCTATGTTAATAAAAGGTATGAACAAGTTCAAGGAAAGAAAAGGCTTGTCATTGATTACCAGCTCCTAAACCATTTTCTAAAAGACGACAAATTCCTTTTTCCCAAGATTTCATCATTATATATTCATCTTTCACAGGGAATGTACTTCTCCAAATTTGATTTAAAAATAGAGTTATGGCAACTAGGAATCAGACCAGAGGATCATCCAAAGACAATTTTTTGCATCCTTAATAGACATTATCAGTGGACTGTGATGTAGTTCGATCTCAAAGTGGCCCTATCGCTTTTCAAAAGGTGAAGATAAAAATTTACGAACCCATCCTTCACAGTGCTCTAATATACATAGACAACTTGTTAATCTTTTCAAAGGACAAAGATTCCCACCAAATGATCCTGCCACAATTTACGGACTTGACAAAAAGCTACAGTGTGTTATGTTGTCACCTACAAATATGCAAGTGGCTAAAGAGGAAGTGGAGTTCCTAGGGATGTCATTCAAAGATGGTTAGTATAAGCCTAGACCATATATTGTCACTGAGCTGTTAAAGCAGGTGCAACAATTTTTAGGAATTGCTAACTATTTGAGAGACTTTGTTCCCCCACTTCACCAAAAAGGCTGACCCACTACAATCGATGTTAAAAAAGAAACCTCCATAATGGAATACCAGCTAAACAAAAATAGTCAAAAAGCTAAAAGAAAAGATGCATAATTTATCATCTCTACAAATTCCCTTAATAGGGAAAAGAGTACTGCAAACATATGTCAGCGACTATTATTAAGGTGCAATACTGTTAGAAGAAAAAGATAATCAAAAATGAATTTGTGCCCATGCAAGTGGACGATTCAAGAAGTCAGAAATCCACTATCACTCCACCTTCAAATAAATTTTAGCAGTAAAAAATGGAATAAAAAAAATTGAAGTCCATTTGATTGGACATCAATTCACCGTCCTTATAAACTATTCATCTTTCCCAAGAATATTAGAATTCAAGGAAAAAAATATGTCACATCCTCAAGTGCTTAGGTGGAAAGATTGGTTTAGTAAGTACAACTTTTTAAGCATATAAAAGGAGATGCAAACATCGTCCCAGATTTTCTATCCAAACCATAAATAATCCCCTTAATCTGCAAAAGGAAACCAATCCCTCTAATTTCAATGGCATCATCAGCTTCATCATGCGCACCTCCACAACCATACTTAAAAACTGGAGTTCCACCAGAAGTCCAACTTCCCTTAATATATTCAAAAATAAAAAAGGTTGTTATGGAATAAATTTTTATCTACCAGTCCTTACTCCTAAGAACCTATGGCCTAATTTTCATGGACATCTTAGGATTTCATCCAACCTATCCATTTCTGAAGTTTTATACCTTCATGGACTTCTCCATTGCAAATGAAAGCTCTTGGACCTGGCCATAAGAGTTATTAACCTTTTTATGGTATTTCTATCACTTGTATACCATAAATGTTAAAATTCGGCCATACCATTTCTAGTTATACCTCACAGAAGTTCAGAGTGGTTCAAGAAAAAAATCCTCATATGGTCACTCTTCTATAATGGTTCCAACTATTAAACAGATGGATTGACACGATAAAGGACAAACATTAGTACCGTGAACCACAAATGGCCTTCCAAAAGAGGATGGTCTATACACTCCATCGTCCTTTTTTGATAGGACCAGCAGGAGACTCACAAAGGCCTATGGTTTATTGTCACATCTACAAAGAAAATCAGTTCTCACTATGGACTAATGCCTTGGACCATCATCAAGAATTGATGGATTGTCAAAAATTTGTACGGACAAAACAAAGTGATTTCCAAAGAGATATGACTCTCTTTGGCTAAACACACACCTTTGGATACATATATATATCTGTGTGTGTGTGTGTACACACACACACACA
>CATIWR010145653.1:0-30753 GCA_949677035.1 Omphalea diandra
TTACATGTTACATGGGTATAATATGATTATGTTCTATTACATGTATGAATGATTGAATTGTTACATGTTACATGGAAATACAGGCCAAGTGAGAATTAAATACTCTTAATGATTACTTGGCATATTATTTGTGAATAAGAACTTGCATATGGAACTAAAAGGGGCATTGTGACCGACTTGTCAAACACTTACAAGTTACAGGAAGATGGACCAATAGGTCCCAAATCATATGTTACATGAATCACATGAATATCCCAGGAGCAATGTTTGCCTTGCTCGGTCACGACAAAAAAAAAGCTATTGTATTTGCACTTGCATAGTCAATTGTTATCCTTGCAATGTATCTTAATGATATTTGATTATAGATTATGCCATGAGAATTTGATTATTGTTTTTATTCACTGAGTCGCGACTCACCAAATCACAATTATTTTTTAGATACTGAAGCATAGAATTTGGACATTTTGGTGCATAAAGTTTTACATAGAGACACATGGAACACAGGTCGTCGGCTGAATTCCAACTCTCTCTCCTTGCGTCATGTACATACATTTGATAGGAACTAGTTATGGTCACTAGTCCTGACATTAGTTAACACATATGTACATTAAATACATATGGGATTATATATGTATGATGAATAAACCTTAATGTGCATGCATTTCTGAATGTGAAACGCCATGATTTGCAATTGGAGACGATAGTTATAGTTAGTGGTATTAGAGGGTTCAAGCACACGCGGGGCAGACGTGCAAATCCCGGTGTGTATTACATCGCAGGGCTGACGGGCAAATCCCATATGTTGAGTGCTTTGATAGGTACCAGCTGTAGCCATGTTGTGATGTTATAATTTGTGATATCAAAGCTAATTTACAAATGAGAACAATGGATGTCACAGTTATTGGTTTGACAAATGAATTTATATGTTACAGTTTTGGTATTAGAAAGGGCTCAAGCATACGCGAGGCTGACATGCAAATCTCGATGTGTATGACACCGCAGGGCCGGCGGGCAAATCCCGGATGTTGAGTGCTCTGATAGGTACCGATTATAGCATTATATATTGTGGTAGAAACAAAATTAATTAGTTTCAGAGCAACATGATTTGTAAACACAAGTGGTCATTACAAGTTATTGGTATCAGAGCAAATATGAATACGGTCATTACAAATTCAATCTAAGGATAAGGGATTCTTAGTAGTCACTGATTACACTCGATTGATGGAGAGCATGTCTAAGGGTAATGTTGATTCAAATGATGATAGAAAAAATAATAAATGGGGTTCAAATTACACCTCAACCTATATCCACATACTATTGTACATAAGATTTTCACACACTATGGTATATTAAGATTTTCTAAAGGTTTCAAATAGTAGAGGGAATAAAAAGGCTATAAAAAAGGGAGGCATAATCACAAGAGTATAAGGTTATGGATTTAGACAAGGACATAATAGCAGTGGGTAGAGTTCAGGACATACTTATTCGAGTTCTAGGGCTATAGCTTGTTAGAAGTGTAGCAGGATTCATCAAGGATAGTGTTTCTACTTGGGGACTTGTTATAAGTGTGGATAAGCAGGCCATATATCTTATTCATGCCTTCAATTTCCTAATTAGCCATTTTACCCTAATGATCCTTAGCTAGTGTGGCATGACCCTCATATGCAACTTATAGTTCCTTTCAATCAATTCCTCAATAGTTTAGCTAGTAGAGTCATGGCATTGGAGGTAGATCCTCAAGAGGTAGGTTTGGAGGTAGGGGCTTATAAGCATTAGATTTTAGACTTCTAAATGCAAAGCTTGATGATGAAAATCACAAAATCTATTCCTTAAAATGTGAAGGGAACTACAAAAAAAAAAAAAAAAAAAAAAGATGAAAGGCCCTACGATAACTTAGAGAAACCCAATACTAAGCCTAAAAGGTTTATGGGTCATATAGCCCATAAATCAAGGTTGTATAACTATGCCTAAGGTTGTACAACCCTCCTTAAAACCCTAGCCTTGAGAACCTTCTAGAACTGGTCCCTCTTTAAACTTTTGGTGGTATAGCCCCGATAGATGGATGTACAACCCATGTTTAGCTATACAACCCATGTACCAACCTAATTCTAGGAGATTCATCTCCCTCTTTATGATTGGACCTATTAAAATTACTTCTCAAATATCTCTCAAGCATAAAAAACCTTAAACCCTAACTCACTCTAACTTATTCCAAGGTGGAACTAGACATAATCTCTTCAACGTTATTCATTTTCCAAGCATTTTAGAGGAAAATATTAAACTTGTGAACCTTTGAAGGAACACAAACACATAAAGGCTTCTAGGAAACCCTCATCACTCTCGCTTTCTTTTTCTTTTTTTTCTTTCCTATTTTAAAGTCCAAAAACTAAGGGTTGTATAACCTTGATTATAAGTTGTACAACCTCTCATATGGGTTGTACAACCCTAATATTGGGTTGTACAGTCTAGTTTGATTGGTAGATAGTTTTTGTAAAGTTTTTTTTCTTAGTTTTTGTAAAGTTTTTTTTCTCTTCTCCATTCAAATTTCCTTTTTTTTTCAAAACCCTTTTTAAGGTGTTCCAATGTTCTAATAATAGAAAGGGATGAGGAATAGCATCCTAGGATCCCCATTCATCGCAAAATGGGATCATATGTGGTTTTGAAGTGGTTTTGCAACCTCTTTTCATGTAATGCTTCAAGTCCCTTTATTTGTGATTTAGTATTGGTTTTGATTATGTTTTGATCATTTAGGATAGTGACTAAGTTAGGAACTTATTGTTTTAATGACCTTGAAAGTCTTTTTTATAATAATGCTTGTGTTTAGAATATGTGAATAGTGGTTTAGCCCTCAATCCCCCTCATTCTTGTGTTGTATGCTAACCTTATACGGTTAGTGGTACATATAGATGTCATGCTCTTTTAGATCTACAAAAGGTGAGGATTCATCAATCTTATGATCCTTTTTATGATGAGTTTTTGCCTTAGGCCATTAAACATCCTTCAAATGCCATGTATTACTTGTTTTATTTCTTTTGATTTTTATAGTTATTGTACTTTGATTTTGTATGTTTGTTGGATAGTTGTGTAGGGATGTGATATTATAGACATGGATACATATCTAGACACCTTTTGCATGGGAGACTTGGTAATATGTGTTGTATTCATTCCTTGTACTTTGAGTTTATTTGGTTTGTTCTATACTTATTTCATTTACTAACTTGTTTTTCTTTTGGGTGTAGGTGTTATGTTTGAGTAAGACCACAATTTAGTCTCAATGGTCACACTATGTGGTTATGAATAATGGATGATAATGCATGTTTATCCCTTTTACTGTGAATGCATAACCCCCACTCCCTCTTTGATGTTTGAGTATGGATGAATGGATGACAATGCATACTTATTCCCTTTGCTAGATGCATGACCCCCTACCCCTTTGGATTGATGATTTGATTTGCCTAAGTGGATCTTGCTTAGATGTATAACTAAGAGCGTTAATTAAAGTAATTGATAACTCAATTAAGATATTAAAATTGAACTAAATATGCCCAATGGTTAAATCTCAATATCTAGGCTATTTTGGGGTGCCTAACCTCTTCCCCAAGCCATACCCAAATTTTGAAGTCAATTTATGATGGGGTGAAGATGAAATGGGCCTTTGTCCCACTTTTGGTCTCCTGATGACCACCATTTTAGACTAAGGGCTTTGAAATTATACAAGGCCTAAAAGGATCCCTCGATGATCTAAGAACATGCCACATCTTGGGGTCATTACCAATGTAAAGACCCTCATCCTCTTGATGTTTTATTGATTGATAAAAGGAAGAGTTGCAAACAAGATTTAACTCGTTTGAGAGTAGCCGTGAAATTTGAGGTGCTCATAGGGTAAAAGTCATGCATCTAGTTTTTATCAGGCACGATGTGGTCAGGTGAGAGTTTTCACACTTACCCCTTAGGATGCCTGAACATCTACTATTGTAGTTTCAAGTATTATTCCAAAATTTTACTGAGAGACTAGAGTCTTATTAGACTCAAGTGTGATTGTAAGGCTCAAAACTTTGTTTTTAGGGATCTTATACAAAAGGACTACTTCCCTTAAATGATGAGCATGAAAAGTCTAAATTTGATGAAATGGTGATGATTTTGGTGATATAATGATGACTAATTAATATATAATATGAGTTATAAAGAATGACTAAGAAATATGAAGGTGAAAAATACTAAGTCATAATGAGGAAGTAAGTGTAAGTTAAGATATGTAAGTAAGCATGTTTAGGAAATGATAATTAATGAACATGAATGAATGATAGAATTAGAGCTTTAATAATGAAGAACATGTCAATATTTTATCTAAAAGGAAGTTATGTTAAAGTACATGTTAGAATAAATGAAAAAAATTGATATAAGTTAAGGTATAAACTGACTTAGGTGCAAGATCGTCGATGGCTATTGAGGTATGCAAGTGTGCCTAATATGTAATTAAATGGCATGTTAATAAAGTGTTTTAGATGTATTTTATATGCCTAAATTTTGTATTTGAAGTGTCTTAAAGGAAGGAAGACTTGGATAGTCACATAGATGTCTTGTCTTAATGTTATTGTCTATGTTTAATTAGTGTGTGCCTAATGTGCATTTAAATGATATGATAATGATGTTTTCTAGATGTATTTTATATGTCTAGATTTTTTATTTGAAGTGTGTTGAAGAAAGTAACAAATGGTTGGAAGCAAGGCATTTGAAAGGGTTTGAATGCTCTATTTGAGCATTTTGGTCTTTTCACACCCTTTCATCTTTACTTTTTGCCTAAACATTACTTTAACACCATTTTATATTATTCTTCACGCCTAAAAATGGCATTTTAAGTGTATTGAGGAAAAGGACAAAAGGAATAAATGTTATTAAAGGTACTAGTTATTGCAATAATTCTCTTAATATTAAGTGACACGTAATATAAATGTCATTTTATTAATCTTTTTATGACATTTATCCTAACATTTACTATAAATTTCATAATAAATTTATTTAAGTTACATCACCAAAGATAAAAATAATGTTTAGTATAAATATAATTATAATTTGGTTAGAATATTCTTTATTATAAGGTTACTTATATCAAAACTAAACTAAAATCTAATTATATTCTCACTCTTACAATACTTTATTGACTAGTGTTAAAATTTGTCTTTAAGAAATGAAATATATTTGATGAGTATTTTTAAAAAATAAAGTAATGATGCAGTTATTATTTACTTATTAGAACATCATATCCCAAATTCATGATAAAAAATAAAAAAAAATTATAATTTTGAACTTTTGTTGCTTGTTAATATTGTGGTCCTCACAGGTTAACTATTTTGTGTATAGACTTATGATATCATGAAGCTTCCTCTTGAATTAAACTCTCTTCATAATCTAACTTAAGCTATTTACAAAAAGTGTCTAATCTATAGGATAAGTAATTAACATGCTTACTATTAAAAAAAAATCTTTTATCGATAATAGTCTTCAATATTACATTTTAAATTAGATAAAAATAAAAATTTCTATATAGTATTTAATTTTATAATTTATTGTATTTATAAATAAATTTTGTATAGAAGTTATTTGTGAATAAATTTTTATCTTAAGTATTCTGTAAAATAAAAATAGGTATACTGTAAAATAAAACAAAATTTTATTTCAAATGAAATGAATTTTATATTTGATTTAAATATAATTTAATAAAATACTTTTTTTTTACAAGTCTTTACTAGTGCCTCAGTGGTTTCGGGACTGCGCTTAGACGAATGGAATCTTACTTGTGATTTCACCCTTTTATCAACCAATAAGGGATGGAGAGGAGAAGCGTCTTTATATTGCTAATGACCTGGAGATATGGCACACAAATGGACCAATTAAAGCCCTTAGTTCGAATGGTGGTCATTGAGGGACCAAAATAGGACAATACATTAGTACTATCCTTAGGAAATATAGAGCCACCACACAACTTTGGATGGGATAAGAATCTAGGAAAGGCAAAATCTAAACTTAATCTAAAGTCAATTAGATGGCCCATTTCATCTTCACCCCATCAGAGATTGAGTTGAAAAATTAGGTACAGCTTAGGGAAGAGGTTAGGCACCCTAAATCGCCCGAATATTGGGATCTAGCCTTCGATCATCTTTGGTTCACTTTTGATGTTTTAACCAAGTTATTGATTAGTCTGATCAACAATCCAAAGCATATATCTAGGGTAATCAAACTAATCAAATCATTCCATCAATCCATAAGGGAAAGGGGTCATGCATCATGGTATACAATTCATCATTCATATCCATACATCCACTTAAGCATAATCATCCCATAGGGGGGAGAGGGGGTCATGTGTCATGGTATAGTGGTTTAACATGCATTATCATCCATCTATTCAAGCACAATCATTCACAATCATGTAAGATGATAATCAAGGACAAACTCATGGTCTACCTCAAGTAAGAATACCTACACCTAAAGAAAGAGAACAAGTTAATGACTAACAAGAGGAAAGTAAATAAAGAAACTAAAGGGAAGGCAAATAAAGTCCATAATAATCATCTTACCACATATCAAAATTTAAGGTACCTAAGCATGCATCTAAGTCTATAATATCACATCTCCACACCATATGGGCAACATTAAACATTCAAATGCAAGTATATATATTATGAAAAGTAAGAATCATAAACATGCAATGCAAAGGATAATGGAGGATCTTCAATGGCCTAAAGTTAGATAATCATGAAAGGATCTTAGGATTAATGAATCCTCCCCTTATATAGCTCATAAAAAGCTAAGCATCCATATGTATGGCTAACCATGGTGGGTGGTTAGTATGCAACTCAAAGAAAAGGAAGAAGTACAACGTTAAGGCATTTACTATGCATTCCAAGCACAAACATAATCACAAAAGGGACTTTCGAGGTCATTGAAACCTTAAGTTCCTCACTTGGTCACTGTCCTAAATGATCAAAACATAATCAAAACCATCATTAAGCCAAAAGTAAGATAACATGGAGCACTATATAAAAAAAGGTTGTAAAACCACTTTAAAACCATACTCAGGTTCCATTTTAAGATGAATGGGAATCCTAGGATGTTATTCCTCATCACATTTTATTATTGGAACATTAGAATGCTCTAAAAAAAGGTTTTGGAATAGGAGGAATTTGAAGGGATAAGAAAATAAACTTCATAAAACTATCTACTAGGCAAATTAGGTTGTATAACTTGTACAACCCAAATGAGGGGCTATACAGCCTATAATCAAGGTTGCATATGCTTTGTTTTTTAGGTTTTGAAAATAGCAGAGGAAAAGAAGGGGAATCAGATAAGAGGGATAAAGGAACCTTGGATGTCTTCTTTGATGATTAGTTGCCCTCAGAGGCATACCATAAGTTTAATATCCTCCAAAATGCTTAGGGAATGCACAATGATTAAGAGAAAAGGCCTAGTTCTACCATGGAATGAGTTGGGATGAGTTAAGTTTTAAGGTTTATGTGTGAAAAGATATTTTAGAGAAAATATTTGTAGAGTATTATTAGGGTTTTCCAAGCCTCTCCTTCTCTTCAAATGGGAAGGGTATTCATAGGTGTTGGATGAGTGCACCAGACCTTAGAATGGTTATAGTCGCACCATGAAAGGATTCAATCAGAAAGAGTGAGATGGATCTCCTAGAATTAGGGTTTGCATGAGGGTTGTGCAGCTAGGAAAGGGTTATACATCAATTTGTCAAGGTTGTATAGCCCTAAGGTTCATAAGGGGACCAGTTCCAAAAGATTTCAAGGGTTAGGGTCAAAATAAGGGTTGTATAGCCCTATATGTATATTTGTTGGGTTGTATAACCCTGCTTTATAGGCTATACAACCCATATACTTAGGCTGGTAGCTTGGTCTGTGGTTTTGGGTCTTAGGCTTACGTTTAGGCTTCTCCAAGGTTTCCTAAGGCTTTTATCTTTTTCTTTGGCAATTTCCTTTACATTTTGGGAATATGTTTAGTGATTTTCATCATTGGGATTTACATCTAGAGGTATAGAATCTGATGCTCACAATCCTATTATTTTTTAAAAACTTTTACAAAATATATAAAAAAAGAGAGAATAAGAAAAGAAAAAAAGTAAATAGAAAATGGATTTAAAATATTGTATTTCAAGTAGTTTCACTACAAGAAATTATATGTCTACCATATGATAAAAATAGTAATATAAATATAATTTCCCATGATTTAAATTCATAGTAATTTTCCTATGGATTTGGTCTAATATAATTTACTTATGTATACTATAGAGAAGCTCAATTGTTGATGACTTGTGGATGGGGCAGAGTTAGAGCTTTGGGTAGAGGATTAAGGATGACTAGCTTTATGTCTCATCAAGGGAGGGGTAGGGTTAAATCTAGTCATCAACAAAAGTGATTTTAATCAGTTGTTGTATTTGTACCAGTACTTAGTGGTGATTGAATCAATTTCATGACTCGATCCCAAATATCATTGAATTGGATGAAGTAATAATGGATAAATGGATTTCTCTTTTACACTATTTGATTAATAATGATTTATCATCTTTTCATCATTTTTGCATAGGTTTTATAGAGTTTTACTGATAAGGTATTTTGATTTCTCCTCCTCCAATCCATTACAGTGATAACTCCAACTTAAACCTTAACATTCCTTTCAATTGGCCTAATTATGGGTTTGCTTGTAATGTTACAAATTTCTTGGGTATTGTTATATGTTGTTAGGCTGGATATGCATAAAGATGTAACAATCGTAAGCCAACTCACTTGATTTATGTACCTATTCCTTTCTCATTTAATTTTTAGTCTAATTGATTATAGGTCACTCAATGTCAGTTTAATCTCCTTATTTGCTTGTTTAGAAATTTCAAAGTCTATTTCATTTTTCTACTTTAATAATGTTGTTCTTATATGTTAGCCTAGGTTATTCAAACCTAAGTAAAGACTCTCTTTAGATCCTATCAATATAGATTGAGAGGTTCTTATATCAATTTTAAATGTTGATCTTGCAAATATTAGGATATAATCTCATTAAAAGTTGAATATAAGCAATTAAAAGCTAAAAACTCAAAGTATGAAAATCTGCCTTCAAAATTAGCAACCACGAATATCAGTAGTGACCGCAAATTTTGAAAAGTACTATTGATTCAAAAATAGCGACCATAAATTTTGGTAGCGACCGCGAATTTTGGCAGTGACCACAACCAGTAGAAAAATAAGGAAGCCAAAACTCCAATTTGATTCATGATAGGTATAACGGCTTAGAAACAATGCGAATTTTAGTAATGACTACTACTTTTGAGATTCATTAGAAAGATCCAATTGCTAGTTTTTAAAAGGGCTAATATTAAGTTGCAACATGTCATTAACCATTAGTATGAAATAGAGAACACAGATTTCTTGTCCTAATTGAAAATTTTTGTCTCGACCGCAAATTTTATCTGACAAGCATTAAATATAGGATCTACATAGTTTACATTGGACATTTCAAAATATCTTTGTTTGTACGTCTCTTTGGTGGTTGTAGCCTATAAATACACCACCAAATGGACTTGAATGCAAGAGGATAACCATTGATTATGCTAAAACTCTTGTAAAGTTAATTATCACAACTTTAACTCCTTATTTCTTTATACATAGTTTGGTGTGAGCTTTAAACATCTTTGGGTGTGGCTTTAAGAGTGAGCCTTTGTATAAAAAGCTCTTGTTTGGGATTTAGAGTGAGCCTTAAGAAAACGCTTATAAGGATTAAGTGTGAGCCTTGAGAAAACACTTATATGGGTTGAGTGTGAGCCTTCGGAAAACACTTGTAAGGTTTGGTGTAAGCCTAAACACTAAGTTGAGTGTGAGCTTATAAAATGCTAGTGATTTAGTGAAACACCCAATTGGTGAATTGGAGAGTGCATATAGGGTTGGTTAATACCCAAGCCACTATAAATTTCTTGTGTTCATTCTTCTCCTACTCTTTTTCTAATCTTTTATTTATGTGAACTTCCTCTAGAAATTCAAATTTGCCACCAATTCAATTCCATCTTTTTGGTGCATAAGGGCCAACCATTGATATCAAATCTAAGTCTTAATTTAAGCCTTAATTATGTGAGAAAGGATCAATTGCACAAGGAGTCCACTCTCACCTTAATCCCCACTTTGACTGCAATGATTATACTCTTTGGAAGAATAAAATGCAGATCTATCTTGATAGCGATAATGTATAGAATTATGTACTTAAAGAGTGGAAGCCTCCAACAAAGATGGTTAAAGGAGTAAAGGTGGCAATTGTAAGAGAATAATGGAGTGAAGCACATGGGAAGGAAAATGGGAAGAATAAGAAGGCAATGGTTATTCTCATATGCTCCATGTTAAGAGAAGAAATTGAAAGAGTTCAACATTGCCAAACCGCACATGTCATATGAAAAGCATTAGAAAACTATGATGAGGGAATAACTTTTTAGAAATTAAGTATGTTAGAGATGCATATGATAGAGTGAGAGCTATTGATGATGAAAGATAATGAAAGCATCATTGACATGACAAATAGACTCCTCACTATTGTCATAAACATTGAGAAGTTTGGAAGAATTCCTGCCAACTATAAGGTAAATACTAAAATGTATATAGCATTCAATAGTCTAATCTAGAGACTAGGAAAATGCCAATTGATGGTCTCATTGGCAAGCTTCTCACTCATGAGATGGCTCTTAAGAAGGATAAAGAGATGAATAAGCTAAAATGATAAAGAGATAAAGAAGAAAAAAAACTCTCATCTTTAAAGCTCAAGAAAATTATTCAAGCTTAAGTAACTCAAATGAAAGTAACAAAGAATAAGAAGACCTTGCCAAGATATCAAGGACCATGAAGTTAATGAAAAGGAGAACAGAAAAAAGAATCCAAAGAAAGTCATCTTCCAATTATCATAAGGAAAAAAAGAAGAGCTTTAAGGCTACTTGGGATGATGATTTAGTGATGAAAAATAATATGAAAGCAAACTTTTGCTTCATGGCTTAAGAGGATTACTCCAATGAGGTAAGTACTTTTTCATACTTTTATGGTGAGTATAATGCAATTGATGATATGGGTAATGACCTTCTTGAAGCTTTAACCTTAAGATATGAAAAGTATAAGTCTTAAATGAAAATTATAAGAACAAATATTCAAAACTTAAGGATGAATTTAAATGCTTAAATGGTCTTACAAGTGATTTAAGGACTTCTTATGAAAAACTCAAAAAATCCTTAGAAAATCTTTTTAAATCTTCATCCTCTCTTAATTTTCTAAGAAAAGAAAATAACACTTTAAAAGGTGAAGTTATTGAGCTTATGAATTCCATCTCTAAATTTCACAAAGGGAAAGAAGCTTTAGATACACTTATTGTATCTCAAAGCCCTCCATTAGTGAGACATAGTTTAAGCTTCAATAGAGCCTCTTCATCTACATCATGTCCTACTACATTCATTAAAACATCAACACCTCAAACTTCTAGTATAAAGGTGATTGGGAAGAAAAGTGCTCCGAGCACTAAGCAACCTAAGTTAAAGAGTAAAGGGAAGACTCGTAAAGGGTCAAGAGCTAAGCTTAAAAGAGCCAACCATACATACATATCTATAAAGAGGCATGCTCAAACACAAACACACAAGAATCTCTCTTCTACTCCTCACTCATGCACTTGCATACATTCACAAAACCCAAGTGTGAAAAGGTCTCCTACTCACAACAAGGTTGCTTATAGGAGAAAGACTTACAAGTCTAAACTCCAATGCCATTATTGCATGAGATATGGGCACATTAATGTCTTTTATATTAATAAGAATGCACACCTTAAATTGGAGGACCCTTCTAATCCTAACCCTAAGGACCCAAATATGTTTAGGTACCAAAGTAAAATGTTTAATATTGTAGGATGGGGTCTCCTTCACCAAATTCTTATGATGGAAAATCTAAAGGTGAATGGAGATTGCTAATGAAGAAGGGATAAAGTTTCAAATGTTTATTTGATATCAAACAATTGACACTCGACTTGTAATGTATCCCTTACCTCATATGTTGTTAAATTGATATAATTATGTTTTTGCCTATGAGAGTTGTTATGCATTTTATTGCTTGATATATCTATGTGTTGACATGTTTGATTTTGATGTGATTGATTATGTGATAAGTTGAATCAATTCATTTTGGCATTTAAGGTTTTCCACATTTCAAATGTATAAATCAATCATCAAAATATCATATATTCTATATTAGGACACATATTCAAATTTTTTAAATTTAGGCCCTAGTTTGTTGGATCAAACATCTTTAAATATTTAAATTGTTTTGCATTTTTATTTTTATGAAATTTCCATGCAGTTTATGTTTCGTCCGTTTATCTTCTTATGTAGCAAATTTGTGATCAATTATGCAAATTGCTTGTGTTTGTTATTATTATTTAAGCTTGTGCAATTGACAAGTTTGTGGGCTTTCCCTCTCATATTCCCGATTCTCTCTCTAATTCCCTCATATTTCCTCTTTTTTTTATCTTAACAAATGAGAAGAGATAATTGACTAAATATACAAAGAAGGAACATACAAAAAGGAAAGAGAAATTTGAAATATATTTGCAATAAACTATGACAATGATCTTAATAACTAAGGGGAATACGGATTAAGGGAGAACAATTTTATAATTATGATTTGAATTACTTCACAATCATTCACTTTGGTGCATGCATAAATTGATTCTTTATTCTTTGCACACTCAATCTAGATTATCAAAATCAAAAAGGGAAAGATTGTTAGACTAGGTTGTTCAAACTTAAGTTAAGACTATTTTTTTATCTCGATAATATAGATTGAAAGATTTTAATGTATTGAAAGACTTTGATGTAAATTTTATGTGTTGATCTTGTAGACATTAAGATAGAATCACATTAGAAGTTGAATAAAAGTGATTAGAAGAAAAAAAACTCAAAGTATACAAATTTGCCTTCGAAATTAGTGACCACGAATTTCAATAATGAACGCGAATTTTGAAAAGGACTATTCGTATTCAAAAATAGGGACCACAAATTTTAGTAGCTATAGTGAATTTTTGCAGTGCTTGTGACTGACAAAAAAAAAAAAAGAAAGCCAAAACTCCAGTTCGATTCACAGTAAGTATAACGGCTTGGTAGCAACCACCAATTTTAGTAGTGACCACTACTTTTGAGATCCATTAGAAATGCAATGGCTTGTTTTTGAAAGGATTAATGTCAAACTACCATGTGTCACTAGCCGTTGACAATTCAAAATAGAGGCCATGAATTTCTTATATTGATCGTGAAATGTTATTTCTAACTGCAAATTTTTTTCTCAACCACGAATTTCATCTGACAATCATTAAATGTAGGATCTATCTAGCTTACTTTGGAGATTTGAAAATAGTTTTGTTTATAACATCTCTTTGGTGGTTAAAGCCTATAAATACACTACCAAATGGACTTGAATGTAAGAGGATAACGATTGATTGTGCTAAAACTCTTGCAAAGTTAATTCTCACAACTTTAACTCTTTATTTCTTTGTGCATGGTTTAGTGTGTGCTTTAAACACCTTGGTGTGGGTTTACGAGTGAGCCTTTATATAAAAAAAACTATTGTTTGGGTTTTAGAGTGAGCCTTAGAAAACTCTTGTATAGATTTAAGTGTTAGCTTTAAGAAAACACTTGTAAGGTTTGGGTGTGAGCCTTGAGAAAACACTTGTAAGGGTTGAGTGTGAGCGTTAGGAAAACACTTGTAAGGTTTCAATGTGAGCCTTGGGGAAATAGTTATAAAGGTTGGTATAAGCCTAAACAATAAGTTGAGTGTGAGCTTGTAAAATATTAGGGATTTAGTGAAACACTGAATTGTTGAATTAGGGAGTGGATGTGGGGTTAGTTAATACCCGAACCACTATAGATCTATTTTGTTCACTTTTTTCTTACTCTCTCTAATCTTTTATTTGTGTGAGCTTCCTTTAAAAGTTCAAATTTGTCACCAATTCAACCCACCTTCTTAGTTCATAAGGGCTAACATTATATTTCACATTTATTTTGATTTTTAGTAATTTTGTTATTTAAATACTTTTTAAAATGGAAAACCATGAAATTTTGTATCAAAAGTTAATAGTGTTGGTAGAGTGTGTTTTATAGTTGAACAAAATTGAATGCAAATACAATAAAGTGATAATAAAAACTTGTCCTTTACATTACACCTTGTAGTTTATGTAACACTTTAAGCCCGTATCATTTATTGGATTTTTTGTGTCAAGCTTTTAGTGTCTGAGAAGAAACATTTAAATTCTTGGACAGTTGATTATACTTCTATGAAGGATAAGCAATCTCCAGACAAGAAAACTATGAAATTTCTGACTCCCCCAATGAAGAGAATATCAAGAAAGCATAAATCTAAGAAGAGATGTTTAAATCCTTTAAAGGTACATATACAAAATCAATAAGCAGCTTTGAAGAGAATGGTTTGGTTGTATCACTATGTTATGATCTTTATAATTGTCATTTTTTATTGTTTAGTTAGATTACAGACCAGTAGATATAAGTTGTCTGAGGAGATACAAAAGTGTTTGTCTAGCATTTTGTGAAGAATAAGCATATATAAGGGTAAATCAAAAACATAAGTGACTTTGGCCTCATGAGCAGAGTTAGTTTCTCTAAAGAGCAATGAGGAAAAAAAAAGGTTTTGGATCCTTATGGTATCTCTATAGAGTCCAAAAATATAGATATTAGTCCTTCTAAACGTGTTTGTGTAATTAACCAATTCAATTGATATCAACTGCACAATATGTGCCTTGTTTTTTTATCAATAGCCTAAAGTTTGTAGCTATTTAGTCCCACAATTGAAGAATCTATTGTTTATATTTACCTTTTGTTCATCATTCCATTCAAGTTTCTACTTACAAAGCTTGCCTCTGTAAATTTAGAGGGTCTTACCCATCAAAAGACGCTTACTTTCTGCATACACTTATAATTCATGTATGATGAACATAAGGATTCTTCCTATGCTGAATAAATTTGAGATTGTCAATATGATTTAATTTTGTATCTACTAAGATTTTTCTGATATGTTTTGGGACTATAGTTTTTATTTTCTCTTTTTTTGCTTAAAGAGGCAAAAAAACAATCATGACCATCTACCATGAAAATTAATGTGATTTTCCAACATATTTATTTATAGAATATACTATAATAATATTTCAGGCAATTTTGTAGCACATGACACCCATGACCACTGAAGTGATTACAACACTAATGCAAAAGGTAGGATCTATTTATCTTTCATATTAAGTAGTGTTCATGTAATTTGGTCCACTCATAGACATGTTAGACTTAAGTTCATTTGAGAAATACTGAGAAATCTTCATGGACATGTGAGTTTGGAAACTCCATTTTGAGTTGAGTGAAATTCCCAATTATGACGAATTGGGGAGTGAATGTACGGTTTGTTAACACCGGAACCACTATAAATATCTTGTCTTTATTGGTTCTACTTCTTTTAAACTTTCTAAACACCTAACCTTCCCTTCAATTTTTTTTAATCTCCCACCATTTCAACCCCCTATTCTTGGTGCACTAGAGCCAACAAGTGTATTAGAGCTTCATCTCATTTCAAAGCTTAATTGCGTGAGAAGAGATCATGGCACAAGAAGGAATCCATACCCATCTCAAGCCATATTTTGATGGATCCAACTATAGTCATTGAAAGTATAGGATGGAAATTTACTTAGATAGTAATGTGTTAGATCTTTGGGATATCATAGCTAAAAAGTGAAACCACCTAATGGTGGATGAAAGTGAAGAATTGATCCCAAGAGAATAGAGGGTTGAAGCTTATAGGAGATCTAATGGAAGAAATAAGAGAGCTATGGCAATCCTTCTAAGATCTCTCTCAAGAGAAGAAATTGGAAGGGTCCAACATTGGCTCATAGCTTATGGGATTTGGAAGGCCTTGGAAAACTACCATGAAGGCACTACTATAGTGAAGTCTAACAAGCTTGAAATGTATGTGGCGGAATGTGTAACATCCTTATCCATATTCCTTGCCATTATCACATTAAAATATTCATTGTATAAATGATATGAAATCCCACGTGAACATATGCATTGGATAAATGATCATTTAGATAATTGAATTGGATAAGCACAACGATGACATATGCACCATTGCATTTGGGACACTTGAACATATATGTAGTGTTTGTATAGTTGCATGAAAAATTGTTTTATGTTGTGTGCTTGTTATAGAATCATAAATAATGATGTTATAGACCTTATTTTAAAGCATAAGGAGCATCTAGGAATTAGGAGATGGATGGAGGTGCTTAAGGAGTGAAGAAGAGGGACTAAAAGAGGAAAGTGAACTTCTAATAAATAGGAATGCAACACCATGATTTTGTCTTGTTGCAATAGGCTTACAAGTGGAATTTTTGACCCCTTAGGATCAGAATTAAAGGGTTATATGTAATCTATAGCAGAAGAGAGAGAGAGCTAAGGAAGAAGGAAAGAAAGGAAGAAGAAGAAGAAGAAGAAGAAGAAGAAGAAGATGAATAATAAGGAGAGGAAGAAGTGTGAGCTGTCTAGGAAAGAGTCCAAAGGTTTTCTAATTCTGGGACAATAGGTAAGTTGATTTATCTTCTTCGCAACTAAAATTAACCTCTCATTACTTGTTAATCATGCAAGGTTAGTGAGAATTATGGGGTGATTGAGGTAGAGCTCTTGGATGGAAGTTGAAATTCAAAAGAACAAGAGTTGTTTGTGTTGGATTTTGCTGTTAGAGTAGGATTTTGTACCCATGATTTCATAACCATAGAAGAGGAATTAGGGAAAGTGAAAAATATGAAAGTTGTAGATTTATATCCCATATAAATTCATATGAAATAGTTTTGCTTGATTTGGTGTGTGTGAGGAGTTATGGCTCCTTCATTAGGGCTGGTTCACAACCAACCGAGATGACCTCAGTCTTTCTGTTTTCTTATATTTTGATGGCCTTATGTTCTGATTTTGACAAAGTGGAAAATATGAAATTTGTAGAGTTATATCCTCTATAAATACCTATAAAGCATTTTTTATTTATTTGTTATGTGGAAAGAGATATGGCTCATTGATTGGGACTGATCCTGTACTAGGATGAAACCCTACCTTTCTTTTAATTCTGTTTTCCAAGAATTTAATGGCCATAGATTCAGAATTTGATGATTATCCAAACTTTAAAGTTGTATATTTATGTCTGATCTACATGCTTGTAAAATTATTTTGCCAAATCCAACATGGTTGTTGAGGTATTGTCCATTCATCATGACTATTTGTCAATATGTTATAAACCTGCTCACTCTGAGATTGGTCCTTTGTTTTGATGACCTTATAAACTGAATTAGACAATGTGTAAAACATAAAGAATGTTCCTCTATATGTTTTGTAACTGATGGTAGATTATTATAGCAATTTTATTTGTAAAATTTGAGATACACCTATGAATGCAAGACCTAATCAGACTGAGATGACATTGCAATGGGGAAAAATTTAAAAATTCACCACATTTTATGTGTGTCTGATATTGGCCTAAGATTTTAATATGTTGCCTATTTATGTGTCTATTTTGTTTTAAAAAAAGAATAAAGTGATTTGGATAAGTATATCTAGAGTTATTTCTGTAAGAGTGTAGCGAGCTTAGGTTGCTATAAGAGGAAAATATGTGTAAACACTAGGTTCACTTGCATGAATCATGCCATAATTGCATACCAAACATTCATAATCATTTTGACATACTTATAACCATGTATGTATCAAATGTTAGGATCTCAAAACGTTGAGGAAGCCCTAGAGAGAGAACCAAACCTACCATAAACCTTGATCACATTAAAAGGTGAGTAAAAACCATAATTAGATTCAATGTGTGTGTGTGTGATAATTTTATGATATGATTATGTTCTATTGCATGTATATATGATTGAATTGTTACATTTTACTTGTGAATACAAGTCAAATGAGAATCATATTCTCTTAATGATTACTTGGTATACCATTTGTGAATGACCATTTGTGAATGAGCACTTGCACATGGAACTAAAAGGGTGTTGTGACCAGCTTGTCAAACACTTGCAAATCACGTGGAAGATGGACCAATAGGTCCCATTGGCATATGTTATTCATCAAATGAATCACTTGTTATATGATGGCCAACAAAATCAAATGTCACATTAATCACATGAATTCCCAGGAGCAAGGTTTTCCATGCATGGTCATGACAAAAATTAATCTATTACATTTGCACTTGCATAGTCAAAGGTTATACTTGTAATGTATCTTGATGATATTTGATTGTTGTCTGTGATATAAGAATATGATTATTATTTTTATTCATTGAGTTGTGACTCACCAAATCACAATTATATTTTTTAGATACTGAAGAATAGGGATTGGACACTTTGGTGCTTAGAGTGTTGCATTGTGACACATAGACCATAGGTCGTTTGTTTAATTCCAACTCTCTCTCTCCTTGTGTAATGTACGTATATTTAGATAGGAACTAGTTATGGTCACTAGTCTTGACATTAGTTAACATATATGTACATTAAATACACGTTTGATTGTGTATGTATGATGAATAAAATCTTTATGCATATGTATTTTCAGAATGGATGTTATGAGTTTTGTAAATAAGAGTGGTTGTTATAGAAACAAAGTTGTTTATGATGAAGGAGAATGAAAGCATCATGGATATGATGAATAGGCTCCTTCCAGTTGTCACAAGCATGAAGAAGTTTGGAAGAATTCTCACCAATCATGAGGTAAATTAAAAAATCCTTAAATCTTTACCTCTTGAAAAGTTTGGTGCCAAGGTTTGCAACAACTAAGAGTCAAATTTGGAGATTGGGAAGATACCAACCAATGTTCTAATAGGCAAGCTTCTAACTTATGAGCTAGCCTTGAAAAAAGATGAAGAAATGAAGCAGATGAGAGGACAATGAGATAAATCAGAAAAATAAGAAAAAAGAACCTTGGCTCTCAAATCTTCATCTAAGAAAAAGGAAGTTGAGGTGGCTTCAAGTGAAGAGGAAAGTGATAAAGAGGAGAAAGAGTTGGCCATGCTTTCAAGAAGAACAAAAGAGTTGATAAGGAGAAGGAAAGAAATAAGAAGCTTTAAGAAAGCTACTTTAAACCCCAATAAAAGATTGGATGATGTTACATGCTATGAATGTGGCAAACAAAACCACATCAATAAGAAGAATAAGAAGAAGAAAGGGGATAAGAAGAAAAGGGAAAGCTTCAAAGCCACTTGAGATGATAGATCAAGTGAGGAGGATGAAGAGGAAGAAGTTACAAACTTGTGCTTCATGGCACAAGATGATTCATCAAATGAGGTAAGTTTTTCTCCCCATTCTTATGAAGAATATGATGAGTTAGATGATGTAGATGATGAGCTTTTAGAAGCTCTTACCTTGAGATGTGACAAATACAAGTCACAAATGAAATCTTACAAGAACAAATGTTCCAAGATAAATGATGAATTTAAATTCTTGAACAACCTTGTAAGTGAATTGAGGACTTTAAATGAAGAACTTAAAAAATCTATTAAGAGTCTTTCAAAATCATCTTCACCTTTTAACTCCCTGAGAAAGGAAAATGACTCCTTAAAGGGGGAAGTCATTGAGCTTATAAATTTTATTTCTAAGTCTCACAAGGGAAAGGAAGCTTTGGATACACTTATTATATCTCAAAAATCTCCTTTAGTGAGACATGGTCCAGGCTTCAATAGAGCTTCCTCATCTACACCATCAACTAAAACCTTCATTGAAGCCTCAACACCTCAAACATCTAACATTAATGTAGTTGGTAGGAAAAGTGCGTAAAGCACTAGGCCACCATTGCCAAAAGGCAAAGGTAAGGCACCTCAAGGCTTAAAACCTATTCGTACGAAGGCTAATCATGCATATATTTACAACAAAAAACATGCTTACCCAAACACACACAAAAAATTAACTTATACACCCATCCATTCATGTTTATGCTCACATTCACACCATGTTGGTATAGAAAAACTCCACTCATACCAAGATAATGTATAGGAGGAAGACTCATAAGTCTAGACTCCAATGCCAATATTGCATGATGTTTGGTCACATAAACATTCATTGTTATATTAGGAAGGCACACTTCAAGTTAGAGGAACCTTCTAGGCCTAACCCCCTAGGACCCAAGTATGCTTGGGTACTAAAACACAAATGATTTATTTGTGTTGTGTAGGATTATTAATAGCCACCAATGAAGCAAATGATTGGCATGTGGATAGTGAATGCTCAAAGCACATGATGGGCAATAAGAAGCTATTTATGGCCTTAAAATAGAGGGAGAGTAGCAATGTCACATTTGGAAACAATGCCAAGGGTAAGATAATTGCAAGTGGCACAATTGTAAGAATGGTTGTTCTCTCATTAATGATGTTTTACTTATTAATGGATTGCAACATAATTTGCTTAGTGTAAGTCAATTATGTGATAAGGGTAATAAGGTCACCTTTAACCATAGCGAATGTCGAGTTGCCACTTTGGTGGATAAAAATGTAGTTTTCAAGGGTGAAAGGAAGGACAATACCCACCTAATTGACTTAGACAATTTGGCTAACCAATCTTTTAAATGTCTTATGTCTCTTATCAATGAAGCTTAGGTTTGGCATAGAAGACTTGGACATGCTAGCATAGAGCTCCTACAAAGCTTATTAAAAGGAAATCTAGTGGAAGGTCTTCATAAGCTAAAGTTCTCTAAAGACAAGACATATGGACCATGCCAAATCAGAAAAAAAAAATTCTTTCAAAGCAAAGAATGTTGTATGTACATCTAGACCTCTTCAACTTATCCATATGGACTTGATAAGACCTACTAGGAGTACTAGTTTAGGTGGAAAATTTTATGCACTTGTCCTAGTTGATGACTACTTAAGTTTTATTTGGGTATCCTTTCTAGCTCATAAGCATGATACTTTTGATGCTTTTAAAAGTTTTGCAAAAATAGTTCAAAAGGAAAAGGGTTACTTCAGGTCTTCTATAAGAAGTGACCATGGAAAAGAATTTCAAAATAAATTTTATTGCATAAGGAATGCGATTTTTCATAACTTTTCAACTCCTAGAATACCACAACAAAATGGTGTTGTAAAGAGAAAAAATAAAATACTAATAGAGATGGCTAGAACTATGTTCAATAAGTATTCATTACCTAATTACTTTTGGGCTAAAGCTATCAATACTTTGCGTTATATTGCAAATCATGTTTTTAAAAGACCCATTCTTAATAAAACCTCTTATGAGCTTTGGAATGGTAGAAAGCGTAATTTGTCATACCTAAGAGTATTTGGATGCAAGTGCTATATCTTGAATGCCAAGGATAATTTTGAAAAAATTGATTACCTAATCTTGAATACCAAGCATGATTTGTCAAACACAAATGAAGATGTTTTTCTAGGTTATTCCACCACTAGCAAAGCCTATAAAGTTTTTAATAACTGTTCCATGGTTGTTGAAGAGTCCATGAACATCGTGTTTGATGAAACTAGTAAAGCTGATCTTGGGAAAGGTTTTCTTATTGATAATCTTGTAAGTGAATTTAAGAAATTGGAATTAGAGTCAACCACAAGAGAGGTGGATAAAGACCATGATGAAGGCAAGTCATCAAGAGAAGAAGTGAAACCTCAAGATCAATAAGTAGAAACCCCAAATCAAGAGCTTCCCAAGGATTGGAGATTGTCCAAACATCACCCACAGGACCTAATGATTAGTGATACATCTAAGGGTGTAACTACTAGATCTCAACTCAATTCTTTAGATAATAATCTTGCATTTGTTTCTCAATTTGAGCCAAAATTAATTGATGAGGCTCTTGATGATGAGAGCTGGGTAATTGCAATGCAAGAGGAACTCAACCAATTTGAGAGAAACAATGTATGGGAACTTATTCTTAGGCTTAAGGAACACCCTATTTTATGTTGCAAATGGGTGTTTAGGAATAAGTTAGATGAGTAAGGGTTCTTCATTAGAAATAAGGCTAGATTGGTTACAAAGGGATGTAACCAATAGGGTGACATTGATTATGATGAAACCTATGCCCTCATAGCAAGAGTAGAACCCATTAGAATTCTTTGAGCATATACATGTCACATGAATTTCAAACTTTTCCAAATGGATGTTAAAGTGCTTTTTTAAATGGTGTCATTGAGGATGAAGTTTTTATTGAACAACCTTTTGGTTTTGAATCTCATATTTTTCCAAATCACATTTTTAAATTGAATAGAGCCTTGTATGGTTTGAAATAAGCTCTAAGAGCTTGGTTTGAAAGGCTAAGTTCATTCCTTTTAAAAAGGGGAAGGTTGACATAACTTTGTTTGTAAAAAGGCATAATGATAATACACTAATTATGCAAATATATGTTGATGATATCATTTTTGGTGCTACTAATGAATCTTTTTGTAAGGATTTTGCTAAGTGCATGACTAAGGAATTTGAAATGAGCATGATGCGAGAGCTCAAATTCTTTCTTGGCCTACAAATCAAGCAAATCAAATAAGGGATTTTCATCAACCAAGCCAAGTACACAAAGGATATACTCAAGAAATTTGGCATGGAAGGATGCAAGGTAGCAAAAGTACCAATGAGTTCTAACATCAAATTAGACAAGGATGAATCAGGTAAGTTGGCTGATGAGAAGAGATATCGAGGTATGATTGATTCTCTACTTTATCTTACCGCTTTTAGACCCGATATAATGTTTAGTGTATGCATGTGTGCTAGATTTCAATCTTGCCCTAAAAAATCTCATTTTAATGTTGTTAAAAGGATTTTCAAATATCTATATGGCACATTACATCTAGGTCCATGGTATCTTAGAGATTCATCATTTAGTCTTATAGGTTATTCGAATGCAGATTATGCAAGTAGTTTTCTAGATAGAAAGAGCACTTTAGGAACTTGCTAATTCATATGAGGATGCTTAGTGTCGTGGTTTAGTAAAAAGCAAGTTTTGGTTGCCATACCTAACACTAAAGCAAATATATAGTTGCAGGTTATTGTTGCACCCAAGTTCTTTGGATGAAACATCAATTAAAGGATTATGGCAAAGTTGTTGATCACATTCCTATCAAATGTGATAACACTAATGCAATAAATCTTTGAAAGCATCTCATCCAACATTATAAGAGTAAACATATAGGCATTAGGCATCATCATATTAGAGGTCATGTTCAAAATGGCGATGTAGTATTGGAATTTATAGACACTAATCATCAACTTGCGAATATTTTCACTAAACCTCTCAATGAAGAAATGATAACATTATTAAGAGAGAGTTAGAAATGCTTGAGGGAAGCTCCCTGAAGTGAAATTTAGATCTTTTAGAATACTCATTGTATAGTGTATTGTTCTCGAATGATTGTTATATGTGATGAATGTGTAGTGGAGTTCCTTGGATGTCTTAATTCTTTGTTCAATTGTGCCTCTCTGTGCCAATTTGCATGAATTAAGCATCAATATATTAAATGGTTCACAACTTAGAAAGTCAAATCTTATGTTTTCATGGTTACTTTTCTTGCCTTATAATTCATGGTCGTTACTCATTGATTCACTGTCGCGATTTATAGGTACATGTCATCCACTTACCAAACCATCAATCTACGATCGCTACTTTCTATTTCCATCATGAATTTTTTTCAAAATTCAAAAGTTTTGACTATTGACCATGCCAATTTCTAAGGATTTTTTGCCTGTTACTTAGATATTTTGTAATTAGTGATCACAACTTACTATTCACAATCATGAATTTGAGTAACTACCATGCAATTAACTGATTTGACTACCAATTGATGGAAACCCCTCATTAAATGATTTTTTGATCGTTTTTACCATTTTTACACCTTTTACTGGCCTATTTAAACCTTGAAATATTATTTTAACTCACATTTGCTAAATTACTTTATCTATTTTCATTCCTCCTCTCAAAATCTTCTTTAAATTGTCTCCCATCTATAATACCCTGTAAGAAAGCCTCCAGAGCAGAAACGAGAAAAACAATAGCTCAACCATTTGATCGTCCTACCCTTCACATGATGAAAGGAGTCACCAAGGAAGAGAAGGATTAGTACAATGCTAACTCTTATAAGATAATCCAATCAAACAAAATTCCCTCTACATTTCTCCTTGAATCTCTTAGCATCAAGGATGAGATCCATTTCTATCTTTCAAATTTGGGGTGGAATGAGTTCATCTTTCAAATTTGGGGTGGAATGGTTATGAAGAGATAGTGCGGGAGTTCATATGCCATAACCTTTAATTGAAGAGCATAATCAAGAGTAGGTCAGTATGGGTTGATATTTAGAGCCTTTATGGATCCTTTTTTCATTACCTTTGAACAACCCTCAAATCTTTTTAATCTTCAAATCGGGTATAACATTCCATTCATCATCTCCACTCTTGACATCATTTGCTCAGAGTCTTGGTTTGAAATTTCTATCAAGACCAAACACGATCCAAAGACCTCCCTAGCTAAATATACCTAAACCCTATCCAATTAGCTACTTCATCGTATCATCACCTTCTCAGTTAATGCAAGGGGTGATGGTAATAAAAAGGTCTCCCAAAAAGAGCTAGCCTTTCTTTTATGTTTGACTAAAAACAAACCAATCCAAACTAACTGATACCTTGTGGATCAATTAATTCACATGAGTACAAAGCCATAGAGCTCATTTCTTTTTCCCTTTCATGTAACTGCCATTTATCGTTACGTGGGTGCTCTTAATGAGGAAAATAAAAAATTCCTCACTAAAAAGTTTTTGCCATCCCATAACTTTCTAGAATTACCCTACCTTATTCAAGACAAGGCAATTCACCTTGATTCATACACTTATACTTTGGGTACATTTGGGGCAAAGAACTTAGAGACTTCCTAAGCCTCAAAAAGTAAGAGGCTAGTCATAGAAAAGGGTGTTCAATCTATTCCACCTTCCCAATCTAAACCTAAAGCCAAAATTTTTCTCTCCTCAATCAATAAGAAGCTTGACAAGATGATGATGATGATAAAGAGAGGATTTCTCCTACTTTCCCACCTTCATAGTGATTTGTTGGATCTTCAGGAGAAAGTGGGTGATACTCCTTGCCACCTCATTGATTTTGAGGATTAGGAGGACACATTCGAAGGAGAGGATGATCTAGAGATTGAGGAGTGTGATGAAGCTCAAGATGGAGGAGCAAATGAAGAAACTGATGATTTCAAAGATTATGATAGTTCTTTAATATTCTAGTTTGTTATTAGTTTTTATAATTTTTTTTTCCCTTTGTTTCCTTATTTATGTAAAGGTTGTGATCCCACAGTTTTTAATAAATAAAAATGTTATTTTTATCCTTTGCAATTGATTGCTTCATATGATGTGTGATTGCTCTTATTTGGTTCTTGTACTTATTTATTCTTTATGATTGTGTTATCTCAATTTATGCTTTATACACTTTACCCTCTTTTTGATATTGCCAAAGGGCGAGAGAGGTAATGTGCATAAGGAATATGTATAATGGAAGTATAAGTTGAGGGGGAGCCAATACCAATAGAAGCATTCTTTTTCAATCTTATAAATCTTTGATTATTTTATTAACAAGTTTTTAAAAGCATTAACCATCCCAACTTTACACTCATGCAATTCATTATTTACGTAAAATTAATCTAAGTTGTCAACATCAAAAAGAGAGAGATTGTTAGACTAGGCTGGTCAAATCCAAGTCAAAGGCCTCTTTTGATATTGACAATGAAGATTGATTGGTACTAGTGCTTTTTTTAAGTGTTGTTTTTATAGTGTATAAGTTAGTTTTTCATTGGAAGTTAGATGGAAGTCTAAGTCTCTAGCTTTGAGTGAGACATCCTAATTTGTGGTCATGATCCCATAATTCGTAACTACAGCCTTGCAACAAGGACGTATGAAGTTAGGCTAAAAGAATTCACAAAGGAATTCACAGCCACGATTCAGCCGAAGGAAACTTGACTATCACACAGAGGAATTCACGGTGGTGTTCACGTCTTATGTCATGATCGCAAATTTCATAGCTAAAGGAAGGGAACCAAGTCTGTAACCACAACATGCCAACTCTCCAAAGCAACCATTGGAGTATTAAAATTTATGAGGGCAAAGTACTTATTACAACTGTAACTAAAGAAAATGTTTTATCCTCACCAAACATATGAATTTGTAGTCTCAATCGCGCCCAAGAAGGACATCAATCGCGACTGCGACTTTGAATTGAACAGTGAAACACAATTACTATATTTTTTAAAGCACCAATGGCACATCGACTTGTGGACTCGCCGTTCAACACAAAACGGTGTTCTCTGCCGCGATTTTTGGCTTCCTAATGTAAATTGGAAAATCTCAAACTTGAAATGTCAGTCACTACCACGACTTCAGTTTGACATGCATTTAATTCAAAATTTGTCTAGCTTACCTTAGAGATTTAGGCATAGTTTGTGAATAACATCTCTTTAGTGGATGTTGACTATAAATACTCCACCAAACATATATAAATGCAAGAGAATATCATTAATTGTAACAAACACTTGCAAATTTGCTTTATAATTTCTTAGTCTTGATTGTGAGTTATTGATTATTTGGTGTTAGCATTAAACACCTTTGTAATTAGGTTGAGAGTTAGCCCAGCTTCCAAAACTCTTGTAAAGGTTAAAGTGTCAGCCTATCCAAAATACTTGAGTCAGGTTTTGTGTGAGCCTAGAAACGCAAAGTGTAAGGGTTGTGTGTGAGCCATAAAACACATTGTATAAGTTAGGTGTGAGATTGGAATTGGAGAGTGGACGTAGGGTTTGTTAACACCCAAACCACTATAAATATCTTGTCTTTATTGCTTCTACTTCTTCTCAACTTTCTAAACATCTAACCTTCCCTCAAAGTTTTTAATCTCCCACTAGTTCAACCCCCCTTCTCGGTGCACTAGGGCCAATATATTAGTATATAAAAACAAATTGACATAATATTTTCAACATTTAGATAAAAAAAATAATGTTTTTTTACTTATAATAACTAAAAAATTTTTAATAATAAACATAAATAATTATCACACAACTTTTTATTATGTCATAGGACAAAATGTTTGGAGAAGATGTGACCCCAAGGCATTGGTCTTACTCCTCTGCTTTGAATGATAAAAAAAAAAGTGATAAAATATTAAGAAGTTCTAATGTTTGTATTTTAATATTTTTGTGACCTAAAGAATAGTAAAAGGCAAGAACAAATTCAACGGACATTGATACACTTCCAATAGGCATTGAAGCAATTCAATGGGGATTAGGAATATCACAGTAGGTGTTAGGAATATCACAACAGGTGTTGGACATTTGGAATGACATGAGCTATGAACTATAGACCTCACCATAGGTGTTGAAGTTCAGTGTTCAGTTGGACCTAGCAACATGCATTACATATTCGTAACAAGCATTGGAAAAGTGCTTTAGTTTAGGCTACAAACTTTGGACCCTCCAATAAGCCACACTCGAAGCTCAATAGGTGTTGAGGTATATTTAATAGGCATTGCGAATTCACCAACAATCATTGAAGCATTAGTGCATATTTTGAAAAACAGATGACCAAGCTCATACTTTATGGGAAATCAACAATAGACGTTGATCACACTCCACCAGTCATTGATCATACTCCAAGAGGCATTGAGCAAATGCTACAAAAGCTCAAAGTGTTATGGACCATAAAAAAACATTGTGAAATTTGCAACTCCAATGGGCATTAAGAAACTAACAACGGACATTGGAACTATCTGTTATAAGATTATTGGCGTTGTTCAAAATCAATGGGCATTGTTACTTGTAACTGTTAGTTTTACAAAAAAGTTATTAGACTAAATATCAACTATTCAAATGACTAGTTTTAAAGTTTGGCTATATAAGGAGTATTTTTTAAAACTAAATTGATTGATGAAACTTTAGAGAACATCTAACAAGTTATTGTGCAAACCTTTTTGGTATTGCCTTGTATTTGGGTAAAGTGAGGATTGTTTGTGTTACTCTTTGAGAGTAGGCTTTCTCGAGCACTAAAAGTGTAATTGTTGCTTAATTTGAGAGACGTTGACACTACTTAGATCTATCCTTACTAGTGGTTGAAAGAGTGGTATTGTGCCATATTAAAATACCAAAAGGTAAGGTTAGCTCTCTTATTCCTTAATAAAAGAGAGTAGTTATAAAGATTGTCCTTAAACATAAAAAAGGGAAAGTTTCTTCCTTAACCTGGAAAAGGGAAGGTTTTTCTTTAGCCTGTAAAAAATAGAAAAGGCCTAAATGAAAACTTAGAGAGTGGAGTAGACATATTGTCAAATCACTATAAAATTCTGTATTGATTTGTGTTTGTTGCTTTTACATTGTTTGTTTGTGTTCTTATTTACAACCCAATTCACCCCCTCCCCCCTCTTGGGTTCCCTCATCTCCATGCAAACCAACACTTTTACATTAAAAAAAATTACTAGTATAAATTTTAGCTCTTCCAAGTAAAATCCCTCAAATATCTAGCCAAAAAGAATCATGATTCTAGTTTCTTACAATCCAATTAAGTAATTCATTATTTTTTATCTTTTAATTTTGATTAATTTTAATAAGAGTATGATAGTAATTTTTGAAAATTTATCCAAAAGTGTTATAGAATTTATTTTTATTACTACTATCATTGTGCAATTTGCTAATTATATGAATTAATTTTTATATTTTATATAGATTCTAATATAAATACTCCTCAATGTCCTAATATTATACTTATCATTAATTCTGAAGGTAAGAATTTCAAAACCCTATTAATATTATCAACAGTTGTTGTCCAAATCTTTTTGTGATTTATCATTATATTTTTCCATTTTGGTGCATGCCACAAGTATTATTTTATGCATTTGGGCTAATCATATGGCTTTTCATCAATAATGCCTAAGATTAAGATTTTTCTTATTTTTTAGTAGTTTAAGTTTGATTGTTTGACTTTTTTATTATTCTTTGAATACTCAAAAAGATAATTTGTTAATTTTATAGATATTTTGTTGATTTATGATTGAAATTTAAAACACAACTTTAGGTTATGTCATATATTAAAGCTTGATGCTCTTATAATATGTATTCTATTATCATTAAAATAAATCCTATGATATGATATTATAGTGATGAATGAAAAATTGATATTACAACTTTTCTTTTAGTGATGTTTCTATAAAAAGTTGTAATATGAAGTTTTACTCATCAAATTTATAAGCACTTTATAGTGACATTTCATAACATCAAAAGTGAAATATTTTAATTGTAATTATAAAGCCTTCTAGCAACATTTATCAATGTACTTCAAAGGACATTCAACATATGTTATTTTGTTACCCTAGAGCAACATTTAATATGTGTTGCAATAAATTATTACTAATAAATCATAAATAGCTTTTGTGTCAAATTATAAATGTTGCTTTAAGTCACTAAAGTAATGCTTGAAAAATGTCAAATAAAGTGATGTTAATAATATTGCTTATAAGTTTATACCAACACTCATAATAAATGTCATAGTGACACCCACTCAAGTGACACTTAAAAGAAACGTCAGTATACGTCTAAAGCATCAAACTTTTAATGACATTTAATAAATGTTATTATAGTCTAATTTTCTTGTAGTGTGAATAAAATTGATCTTAATTTTAGTTTAATGATATTGTTTGACATCCTAAACCTCATTATTGGTGTTACATGTAAATGGAGAAGATGTTCTTCATTTAGTTAGGGTAAGATAATACATGAATATCCTAATGAGTATATGGATAGATTATGATGAGAAATTAATATATTGATGAATTTAAGGGCATAAATTGATGACTATGAAAAGAGTTAAGGTTTTTAACTATGAATTACTATATGATTATATGGTTATGTTAATTTTGATACAATGAATGAGATAAAAAGAAAGTGGTGGCAATTGGCTAAGTACGAAGGATAATAGTTAAGTTGTAAGTTAGTGCTAATGAAAGTTAGATTTGCATGTTTGATTGATATTTAGGACATCATTATCCATATGAGAGCTTTTACTCCATAATGATATATGTTGTGCTTATGTTATGTGTTCTGTGGATGAGTTTGAGTAACTCTCCATATTTTAGATGTTATAGTAATAATGTAATTGATGTTTATGCTTATGCATGTGCATGGGTGAGATCATTAATAGCAAGTAAGGATAATGCCAATAGCAAGTAAGGCTAAGGCAAAGATATAGAAAAATATCAAAACTAAGCAAGAAAGAGCTAAAGCTAGCATTGAAAGGTGAGAGATTTTATTGTGGCTTTTAATGTCCATTACATATACACATCATAAATTTATATAAAGGCCATATTACGCCAAATTATATTGATATACAAGTCATATGCACTTTTATGAATGAAATGAAATGTCATGAATGAAATGCTATATTTAATTGCCATGTGATGTGAGGGTAGTTTAGAAAAGAAATCCAAACAGTCATAACTAACTATGCAAGAATGCTATTACTAATATTTGAAAATGAAATGTTGTACATGCATGACATGGCTATGGAGAAACTCCCCTAAATAAGAGAAAGATATGGTTGGTGAGGCAACTCTCTTGTAAGCGCATGCTGGTGAGGCAACTCTCCTCTGTGAAAAGGATAAGTAAACCAAGTAAGGATTCCCAGGAACTTGACTATCTATGTATGTAAT
>CATIWR010145666.1:0-13193 GCA_949677035.1 Omphalea diandra
GTTCATTTATTTATTGTTTTATTTTTTATATAGCATAATAAATATTCTTAATGAAAACAAATTTTTTTCAACCATTTACTTCGTTGGCTATAGGTAAGTTCGCTATTCAATATTTTTTTTTCTTTTTTCTTGTTTTATTCAAAAATTTCATAATTATTTGATAATTTGTGAATAAATTTTTTATATGATTTTGGCTTTTATATATATGATTACTAGATCTTATTTTTCCTTTTATATTATTAAATTTATTTTTAAATGCATAATAAAGTTATTTTTTAGATATTTAATTTCTTATGTCTTTTATCTTTTACAAGGAGATTCATCTTTTACAACTACTAAATATTAGTATTTGTACTATATTTCTTTTCAACATTTACTTTTTAATTAATAAATACATCTTTTATTTGTGTTTCCTTTTTATTTTTATTATAAAATTTAACGCAATTTTTAGTTTTTTTATTTATTTTATTTTTTAAAATAAATATGAAACTATTGTTTTCTTTTGATGATGGGTGGTGCATTGATATAATAATGGTTGTGATTATGCTTGTGATAATTTTTTCAGCTCTGAGTTAAATTCTTTGATCCACCATTGACATGTAACCGTGGTACACTCTCCAAAATTCTTTTTAATGCCTAACATGTACGATTCCTATCATACTTAATATTTTGCTTTTTTTAAAAAAATTATATAGAATTTTCACTTGATATTTATTTTTATATTTAATTTTATTTATTTTTGTATTTATAAAATTTATTTAGATAATTGCAGTCCTAATAGTAACAATGGCAATATTAAATCATATTTAGCTTTAATTTTTAAATATGAAAGTTATTTATTTTTTTTATAATATTTTCATTCACTTTCATATTTATTCAATTATATTTTATATCTTAATCTTTTTCAAATAGTTAATTGTGATTATGATAGTATAGCCATATAATACCGCATAACTCTAATTTTTCAAATATATAATTTTTTCATTATTTGTTCACTTTTTATATCTCAATAAAAATCAAACAAAAAAAATCTATAAGCTAGATTCCTATTTAAATAGCTCTGCAGTTATACTAATCTGTATTAATTTTTTTATTATAAAATTTATATTATATAAAATTTATATTTATTAATTAATTATAAAATATTATATTTTAATATGAAATTCATATTATATTATAATAATTATTTTATTTTAATTGATTTTTAAATGTGTGAGATTTTTGAAAGCGGTATATCTGCTTTATCTTATTAATGAAAAGTCTTTTGACAAATAAAGTATTATTTGTTTGGAAGCTTTTACTTTTGCATGCAATTTTCAGAACAAAAAATATTATCAGCAAACGGACAGTTAGGTAATTAATTATGGGATAGTTGCAAGGTGATCTACTATTCATTACTTATGGCTAATTTTGTTGGTTCTATCTATTTGCACTTTTTTTTTAAAAATTTCGCACATTTTTTAAAGGAGTAAAAATAGTTAAAACTCTCGATACAATTTATTTGCACCCTCTTCAAAATTTATGCTCTGTTTGATACTTTTTACACTTTTCGTAACCTAAGAAGTTTTAAGGAGAATGCAAATAAATGTAACTAATTTTGACAAACATGTTACATGTGCAGCTATTTAGCCGTATAATAAACTAATATGTTGGTACAAAAGCTGGTTCATATACCTAATAATTGATGTCAATATGGAGAAAGAATGATAGGTATCTGTTAACATATTAGGAAAAGCATCGTCCTTTGTTCGAATAGTCTCTGTAACTTCATGGGCAACTTTGCTACGTTTCTTATCATCTACCTATGTCCAAAAGCCCTTCTTGCATTTTTGACTGCTAAAGCAGTTTTCATGCTGAGGAGGGAAAGTCACAAAATGTGGAATGGTCATTTATTTTATTTCAAGATGCAAGTGGCCCTTATAATGAAAGAGGCCTCTCTCTCTCTCTAGTGCCTTATGACATCACACTGAGACCTAATGTGGAAGCCTAATCAGTCCAAGATTGAATGCGATGTAGAGGGTACTTTGTCTAAGCAACAACAAAGAAGAAGGGCACTCCGAGGAAAGGCGCAAGAAGGACGAAGGTGGTCAGTCAGTCAAAAATCAGGGCTTGTATTGTATTCAAAATCAAATATCGGGTGGGTTAGTATCAGTCGATATCATTAATTGATTTTCTTTCTAACATAAGACTTTTCCGCAATTGCTTTGTTGACTGTGGAAAGTTGAAGGGAAAAAAAAAGTCATAGGAAATAAAAAAACCTTCGTACTTTATACAGGGGCGCATTAAATTAATCAATATATTTTTGAATTTTTTTTTCTCTTCTTCGATATATTTTATTCAGATGAAGATAAATATATATTATTAATTTTAATTTTCAAATTAATTTTAAATTATTATTTATTAAAATAATTATGTATATTTTATATTATGTTATAAAACTATTTAACACAAAATATTTTAAAATAGGAAATAGAAAATTCTATTGTTATAATAAAAAACTTTCTAAATTGAAAATTAAATTCTATTGTTATAATACAAAACTTTCTAAATTGAAAATAAAAAAATATAAAAAGAAAAAATTTTAAACAAAAAATCAAAATCATATAAAAATATTCTTAACAGAAAATTAAAAATTTTAAAATAAAAATTTCAAATTATTTCTAAACAAAAATTAGAAAAACCAAAAAAGTAAACATTCTAAATCAAATTTAAAATATTCTGAACAAAAAATTTAAAAAATCTTACAAAATAAAAATTCGAAAGTATTTTTAAACAAAATTAGAAAACTTGAAAAATAAAAATTCTAAATAAGAAATAAAAATTTAAATTAATCTTTTTAAAATTTATATATATAAAAATAAATAAAGTATAATAGATTGTACAATATTATTTCATTCAAATTTAATAAATTTTCTCTTAAAATTTTACCACAAAAAATTAAAGATACAAATTAATAAATACCTTTTGTCATAATTACCTCATATATGTATATATAGTTTGCAATTATCTGTTAGTTTTATTTTTTATTATGAAATACTTAATATTATTTATTTAATTAATTATCATAAATTATTTCATTAAAATTTAATGAAATTTCTTTGGAAATAGTATCACATAATAAGATCGAAAGTATAATTCAATAAATAATATTTATTACAAATAATTTCATACATAATTATAAATTTTTCAAAATTAATTTGATTATTTTATTTACTTGATAATAATTTTTATAAAATAATAATTAGATTTTAATTATTTTATATACAAATTTTAATCATTTAATTAATTAGTTAATTAATGAAAATAATTACTAAATTTATTAAATTTTTATACTATAATCATTCTGTACCATGCGCAACAGAGGTAAAAGAATAGAAAAGAATGAGATAATTTGTGTGAATATTTTATGCATGAGTATAAGCCCATTTGTGTACAATAAGTTTTGAATACAACAAGGGAAATAAATATATAATTTGACTAATTGTATAACATAATGTTTAAGGTAAATTCTACCGTCAAATATCCTTAAGGGACAACTTATTAATCTGATGGCAATTGTTTTTTTTTTAAATTATTGATTGCAATCTACTTATTTAATAGTGAATTATAATTTTTATTTAATTTAATAGTGAATTATTAATTACGATTATAATTTTTATTTAATTTAATAATAAATTATTAATTACGACATTATAATATAATAACTACTAAATATTGTAGTGTGCCCCAATATTTAATTTAAGGAATCTTGTTGGTTCATACAGTAGAAAATACGTGTGAAAGTTAAATTTGGTGAAAATGGTGGGCAGGTAATTATAGGATGGTTGAGTTGGTTTTACTAATATAGAACGTGATTGAAGATGATTGTTGTTGTTTCTTCGAAGACCACCACTGCTTTCTGTTTTTATCGGTGACACCTCCATTGTTTTTCTTGTGAGTAGAATGATCCCTCTGATTTTGCCATCAATGCCTGACTCACATTTTTCATATAACTTTCTCACTGGTGAATTCTCCTCCAAACAACCCATATTGTTTAGCCATGCGGAGACATATGTGAGGTAAGGGGAAAGTGCAACAAGCTCATCGATATAGCTCCAGTGCGATGGCGATTTTTTCAGAGGTGAAACGGTGATGCAGAAGAGAGTGAATGTGATAATGACAGCAAAATAGTGGTTATATTTCAAATAGATAAACAAATGGTAGTTACTGATAACTGTTATAATGACAGAGTTAATGTAAATAATGATGGTGAGTATGGAGGTGATGAGAGTGGAATATATAGAGAAAGTACGATTCAAAGAGGAAGATAGGAGGCGATTTTGGATATTATTTTTAATTTTTAAATGAAGTTATTGGCTTTTATTAGTTGATTAATAAAAAAATTATTAAAATTTTAACAAAAAGAACAAATAATTTTTTTAAAAAAACTAAATGATATAAACATCTCAGTATAATTTTAAAATTGAGAGACTAGATAATATAATATGACAAAATTCATGGATCAACTTATTTAAAAGAAAAGGCCAAAATTGAAAAGGAAAGAGAAATGCTCATATTATCCAACTAGTAATTAACAAACAGCAAAACCAAATCGGCAATGAGAAAAAAAAGTTAGAAAGAAGACAGTTTTCATTTTTTATTGGTACAAAACAGTTTTTATATTTTTAAAAACAAGTAATTTTTTTTTTTTTCCATTATAACAAATGGTTGATCTTGAGAAAGGAGCTCTCCAGTGTCATTCTTTTGGGCCTTTGGGCTACATTTTAGGGCTTTTGACTAAAAGCTCAACGAACCACTAGATTTTAGGGTTTTCCAGTATTATTAGATTTTTTAAAAATTTAGAAATATTTCTTCTGCATCTTTAATAAAAAGATGTGTCCCTTCAGGTAGTAATGCATTTGCTCTTTTAGAGTCTTCAATTATTCTTTTACTATCATATATTGTACTAATATAAAATTTTCTCATTGTTAAATGAAAAAGGTATTTCTTATGTTTTAATATGGTATGTGTACAACACACAAGTTTACATTTGTAAGAAACATAAAAATAATAATAAATTAACATAAATTTTTATATTCAAATTAAACCAGCAAATCGTAGATTAAAAACTAAATATAAATTATTTCAAATAAAAAATTACTCAAATGTCAAACTAACTAAAACAAACTAAATATCTGAAAAACTCATAATAATTAGGCATTCACGTTGCCAATCACCAATTAAATGATTTACTTTTCCTTCATCATTCTCAAAAAAATAAAAAACATCTAAATGTGTAACATCAATAGTATCATCACCAAAGATATCATTATTGTCTGTCAAATTGGCTTCTATATTTTGTCTTTTTGTTTTTAAAAATTCTTGATAGAGATTACTAAGATGTTTTGGTGTACAATAGATACGAGACCAATTCTCTTTCATACCAAATAGATAGCATTGATTTTTTTGAATATTGTTTTGATCCATTGTTCTCTTTCTCTTCATGTTTCTTCCACTGTTGGTGGATAGAAGTATTATTATTTTTATGACCACCTCGATTGTTATGATTTCAGTCGTAGCCTCGATCGCATCCTCAACCACGATTATTTCTTCGTCCTCTTCCTCGTCCATGCCCAACATTGTTATACGTTGTTCTATTCACTTCAGGGAATGAACTAGTCAGACGAGTTTCATGATTTTTTAATGAAAGTTCATTATTTTGCTCTGTAACAAGAAGACATGAAATTAATTCAGAATATTTCTTAAAATCTTTTTCTTGATATTGCTGATGCAAGAGCATATTTGAAGCATGGAAAATATTATATGTCTTCCTTGCATGGAAAATAGTATATGTCTTCCTTAACATATATCATGGTCAGTAATATTTTCTCCATATAATCTCAATTTAAAACTATTTATGAAAACTGCAAAATTATAAAATCTTGCAACGTAATTCATAACGAGCCTTTGGAAGGTTACAAATTTATTATAGTCATATTTTTCTTTCAAACTGTTCCAAAGAACTAATGGGTTTTTAACTATCAAATATTCAAGTTTTAATCTTTCATGAAGATGATGACGAAGGAAAATCATTTGTTTGACACGATTTTATAAAGATTCTTGATTCCGATCTTTGATTGTATTTCCAATACCCATAGCATTCAAATGTATTTCGACATCTAGTATTCATGAAAAATAATTCTTACACTTGAGGCTGAGGGCCACAAATTCGAGTTTCATCAAATTTGATATTATCTATACAAAAATAAATAATATGTTAAAAAATATCATAATTAAATCAGTCTTTTAAAGACTTATAGATAAAATATTAAGTTCTTCAGGAACGCATGAAGATACTAATTTGGAACTTAGGAAATCAATTCTTCAAGAATTTTATAATTTATTTAATTAGTTTTCAAAAACTACAAAGAATACGAGTTCTTTAGGAATTGTATTAATTTATTTAATTCTATGCGAATACAATTTTTTTTTTAAAGAACTATAGATAATACTATCCTTCAAGAACTATATTGATATTAAATAATATTTCCATATGTCACAATAATAAAACTTAACAAATCAAAATTAATTCACAAGTAGACATTAAAATAAAATTGCAAGTTGGTGCGCTTAAACTCAAAAGATTTGTTATATGTGCTGAAGTAAATTTTACAGCAGAGTTCAGTCCAACAAAATGGAAGTAAAATAGTTGGTCCAGTTGCTTAAGAAAAAGAATAAAACTTTGATATAACAGGGGGTTTTAAAAATTATTATTGTTTGGTAACCGAGGGATCTCACCTAAAAAATCCATACTAAATGTATGTTTTAGAACCAGAATTGACATTTGTTATTTGATTAAGAAAATGGTTGACGTTTTGGTGGGTGTAAGTGATCCTAATAATCCCTAGCAAGCCCAAGGCACATGGGACTACAAACAAAACTTTTCCATGTGGTGCTAATGAAGGGCTTGAAATTACATGAAATTCTCAAAAAAGAAAAAAAAGAAAAAAAAGTGGCACTGATGTGATTAATTTAATGGTGTTAGATGATAACATGAGAATGTTATCCAAAGAAAAATAATACTACTATTATGCACGTGAGAGATGGTTGCCCTAGAAATCAGTGTATTAAGTGATTGATATTAAACAATTAAAAATAGGAAATAACGATCCAATATTAGAAGAGACATGAATATGATCCAATACAAATCAGGCATGAGTTCAAACTAAATATTATCAAGAAAATATCTATTAATCCCTTAAAAAGCTCGAAGTAGATCATGATGATCACGTGTTGTAAATATAAAAAAAAATAGAAAGAGAACAAAGAATATAAGAGAAAATAATTTATGCGTATTATTTCACTCATAATAACACCTATTTACAGTGTCAATGGTTATAAAAATAGAGTTTTATCTCAAAAAACATCTATCTATGGAGATAAAGATAGATATTCAATAACACTAAAATATTATCACAACAATTTGCACTTTTATTATTCTTATTTTTAAATTTATTAATGGATTCATGAATTTTTGTCTTGAACAAAGCACTATTATTTTTTGAGATCAATACAACTTGCTCTAAGTCAAAGATCAACAACTCTTTAAGATTAAATCAAAATTTTAGAGATTTTAAAATTTGAGTTTGATTTTATATTAAATTTCAGATATTAAAAATTAATTCTCACTTTCAATAATAAATATAATATAATTAAAAATTAAATAAAAATAATTCTCACTTTCAATAATAAATATAATTCTCATTAGTTTGGTTTGACACCAATTTGAGTATTCAAATATGTCAATTTTTAATTCTCTAATTTCTCATATAATTAAAAATTAAATATCTCATTTTGAATTTTTAAAGATCAAATAAAATAAAATTTAAATGTCTCACTTTCAATAATTTGAGAATTAAAATAAACAAGTACTAATTTAATGAAAACTAACCAATAACTTATATATTAGTTATCTATTTAAAAATACTATTAATATTTACTATTTTTGAAACATTAATATTTAATAAATACTATTTATAATAATTAATAATTAGATAAAGTATTAGTTTTTAATATTTATTATTAATATTATAAATAGTAATTATTAATAATACTCACTTTTAAATTTAATTTTCACTTTAATTATTTGAGATCAAAATAGATAAATAACTTCACAAAAAGTAATTAATAACTTACAAACTAGTTATTAAATTAAAAAATATTATTTATTTTACTACTAATGGATTAATAATTAATAAATAATTTAATTATGAATAGTTATTACTAATAATATATATTAATTAAGTGAGTTAACTAATAAAATTATATATATATTGAATTTTTTTTTTTTTTTTGCTTTGGAATGGTTATAGTATAAGTTGACTCAATTTTTATTTTAGATAATATAAAATCTTTAATATCATTTTAATTAAAATTATATGATTCAGTTTAAATATTTTATTATTTAAATCAGTTTAGTTCAAATATTTAATTGAATTCGAAAATCTTCATTCTTGATTATCTTATTATTTTATCTTTCGTAACTTAAAAAACAAAAAAAGCAAAAACACTATTTATCTTCTCCGCTCCGGGCTCCACCACCGGTCTCATAGGCAATTAATTCCCTCATTTTGGAGCAGCAAATCCCATCGTTTCTAATCCTTATAACCACTTTAATTCTTTTTCTTTCATTGGTGTTAAATATATGGAAGAAGTACTGTAACAATAATTATAATCCTGCTCCTGGACCATGGAGGTTACCTCTCATAGGTAATCTTCATCCGTTGGCTAGTCAACTTCCATCGTCGTTTAACAGACTAAGCCAAAGCTTATGGGCCCGTTATGAGTTTTCAGTTTGGGCAGATTTTTGCAGTAGTAATTTCGTCAGCAGAAACAGCTGAACAAGTCTTGAAAACCCATGGACTCAATTTAGTCGAGTGACCCCCTCTCCTGGCTTCCGAGCAGCAAAGACATAGTATTTTGCAGATATGGAGACTATTGGAGACAAATGAAAAAAATAACTGTAGTTGAGTTACTCAGTTCGAAGCGTGTGCATTCTTTCAAATCAGTTCGAGAAAAGGAGGTCTCGGATTTCATCAAATTCGTATACTCGAAAGCCGGTTCGCCAGTAAACCTTAGTACGGATTTCGAGTCCGTAACAAATGCAATTATTGCAAAAGCATCGATCGGTAAGAATTTCAAGAAACAGGAAAACTCATTAGAGCTATGACAGATGTCGCAGAAGTGGTAGGAAGCTTCAGTCTTGCCGACTTGTTTACCTCCTTTAAGCTGCTTCCCTGGATCACTGCGATGGGCTCTGCTCTCCGCCGGATTCGACGACATGCAGACCAAACTCTTGAGGAAATCATAGATGAACATAAAGCAAACAAGGCAACAGCTACATCATCAAATACTGATAATTTTCTTGATGTTCTTTTGGATGTTAAAAAACATGGCCACCTTGAGTTCTCCTTGACGACGGACAACATCAAAGCTATCATTCTGGTTAGTACGGTGTATATAATAATTTTATTTTGCATACCCAGTAAGTCTTTATCTACGTCGTGCATACAGACAATCATGCATATATATAGAATTAATTTAATCAAACTTCTAGTAAGTCCTATGGCTGCAGGGAATGTTTGGTGCTGCGAATGAAACAACTTCAGTAACTGCTGAGTGGGTTATGTCAGAAATTATAAAAAACCCTAATGTGTTGAAAAAAGCTCAAGAAGAAGTGAGAGCTGCTTTTAATCAGAAGGGTGATATGAATGAAGCAAGCGTTGGTGAACTAAAATATTTGAAGTTGATTATCAAAGAAACTTTGAGATTACATCCTCCATTTACCTTGATTCCAAGAGAACGCAAAGAGACATTTCGACTTGATGGATATCACATTTATCCTAATAATAGAATTTTTGCTAATGTGTGGGCCATTGGAAGAGATCCTAACATATGGACTGATCCTGATAAATTTGATCCCGAAAGATTTCTTAATAGCTCAATTGATTTCAAATGTACTGACTTTGAATTCATTCCATTCCATAGTTACGAGGTAAGCAATACTATTCGGTTTGTGGTATGGGTACTGGTTTTTGAAATTTCAGTGTCAATATATACAACCCTCTTAGGGTAGGCCTAGTCGTTTCGCTTTTTTGGTACTAGAGTATATTTTTGGATTGGTTAGTAAATAATAATGTGTTGTTAATTTAAAATTAATTACAACAAAAGCTAAAAATGTATCAGACCTATACATGTAATGATCAAACATAGTTTATAATTTAATATTAAACTTTGATGTTGTTCATTCATGTTAGCAGTGCAAAACATAGTTGGAAAACCATAAGAAGTTCTTAAATTAGTAATTTTAAATATAGAGTAAAATAAAATATCAAGTTACTCAGAGGCAACTTAAGTTCTTCACTCTCATAATCTTAAAAGTGTTTCAACAACATCATTTCTTATATTTAACTTTCTTTTACCAAGTACCATTTTGTGGATTCACCAATATTAGTTTGCAATTTTGGTTAGATAGAAAGAGAGGGACTACAGAGAAAAAGAAAGTAAGAATATGAAAAGTTGGCAAAAAGAAGAGGGACTGATTGTTAACGTTGGTATTTGGTAAACTTTTTGATGAGTAATTACTATTAGTTGGGAATGAGAAAGGACTTATTCCTTTTTATGGGCTTATTTTTTTCAGCCTTTAATATATATAAATAAATGAAAAATTATATTTAAACAATTATTACTTAATAAATATTTTATTCCTTCAAAAACAATTGATACTTTGTTTTTAGAGATCCAGATCAAGTATCAAAAAGATCCGAAACTCAAAAGTAACGCGTTTTGGTACTTGAGTGCCAGATCGTACTTGGGAGATGAGAGAACCTGGTAACTATGTTCCATTCGGTGCTGGAAGAAGAATGTGTACTGGTTCAACAATGGCTATGGCTAATATTGAGCTTATGATTGCACAGTTGTTGTATCACTTTAATTGGCAACTTCCTGATGGAGATAGACCTGAAAGTCTTGACATGTCATCTGAGCTTGTTGGTCTTTCAGATAGAAGGAAAGTAAATCTTAATCCCCACTCCTCATTTATCTATACAAACCAGCTGAAATATGTCTCTTTTTTTTTTTTTCCTAGTCGATGTTTTGTCTAATGGAAATTATGCATGTTGGCTAGGTTAGGATGTGTTTCTTTGGAGTTTTTGTTTTTTGTGAAGTGGGGCACAACTTAATTTCTAGCTTATGATTTACATGTAGAATGATTTATATTATGAAAAATAAGAAAAAGATGAGATGATATTCTTAGAATGCACTTTTAGTTGCAATTTTGGGTTTTTTAATCTTTTTTATTATATATTAATTATGACTTTTGTAATCTTTTTCTCAATTTGTTTGTTTAGAAAAATTATAAAGGACCTAATTGCTTTTTTGCAAAATAAGTAAACTTAGAAAGATAAAATTTGATTTCTAATTAACTTTTTTTTGTAATAGCAACATTGTTTTTTTTTTTTTTTGTAATAATTGGATTATGAAAAATCAAAACATTAATTTGATGAGGTATAATAATAGGGATAATAATGAGGCAGGATTTTTTTTTTACAAGGCATAGTTTTTTTTTGAAAGGGAAATGCTTTATAGATCAACTAAGGCTTTCATGAGTAATAAGAAAATGAGAGGTGGTATTCCACTCCCTAGGAACAGAATGAACCGCAGCTGCCTTGGCACACAGATGAGCAGCTACATTTGCTGTTCGTCTAATAAAACCACAACATATCTAAGTTGTCTTAGCAAAACCTGGATGCCTTGAAGGATAAGCCCTACTGGAGAATACACCTCTTTGCTCCACACTCCCAACAGCACCTGCAATGAGAGCTGTAACTCCTTCAACCAGCTGAGAGCTTTATGGAAGTATAGAGCCTCTGCCTCTTTTGGGAGTAAAATATCCAGTTATTAAACTGGTCTTAGCCTTGACAAAGCATCCAGCATGATCTCGAAGCACCCAGTCCAACCCAATATTGCCTTGATTGGAGTTCATCGCCGCATCAATATTAAGCTTCAAAGTACCTATCTCTCTCATTAAACAAATCTCCAACAACATCCTTATCCCACGCCTTTCTACCCAACTCAAACAGCGACTTAACGATGGCATCTTCCAAACCACCACCACAAATAGAAGAGACCACGCCAAACTCCTCATTTGGCAGCCAAGGATCTTTCCATGTAGAAACTGTAGAACCATCACATATTCTCTCCGTAATCCCCCTCTTAACAATTACCTGAGCCTCCATTAACCCTTTTCACACATAACTCGAGTTCCTGCCCTCCCTAGTGTCTAGTATTGAAGAATGAGGATAATATTTAGCCTTTTTAATATTTTAAATTTTTTATAAATTTTTTTAAAAAGGAAAATTATGCTCCTTGGAGATCTCATCAATCAGGCAAATAACCACTAAAGATAATTTAAGAGTAACAGTAGTACTGAAAATTGAATTCAATTTTCAGACGTTCATTTGCATCACTGTACCTACTTTTAAAAAAAGCAATTACTTCAAGGAAAACGAATCAACAATTATGAATTTTTATTATTCTCAATATTATAAATATAATAGATCGCTGTGCCTGACTATTCAAATTTTAATTCATTGCGCTAATTTTCTATTTTTATTGATAAGTTAAATAAATTTAGTGGCGGAATTTCACTTCAATTTTTAGGAAGATCAAATTTATATACTGTATGAATGTTTCAATATGAATCTATACACTCTGTGAGTATTTCATTGAGATTTCTATTTATAAAGAACTCTATTATTTTAAAAAAAAATTTAGAGGCGATAGCCCCACATGCCTCCAATAATCCGCCTCCAAATAAATTAGACTAATCTAATATAACACCATAAACGTAAAGAAAGATTTTAATTTTATAAGAACATAAAAGAATTTTAGTTACTTCTTATACCCTGTGATTGGCAAATTTCCATAGGAAGGAAAGAAAATAAGAAAGGAAAATAAATTTTATTTTTCCTCTTTATTTTCCTCTCTCATGATTGGATAAAAAAGAAGGAAAAGAAAATAATTTTTATTTTCCCTTGATTGGATAACCAATTATGGAAGGAAAAAATAATAATATGTAATATATTTCCAATTTTACCCTTTATTAAATAACACATTTGAATATTTAATTGTATTGTATAATGATAAAAAATAAT
>CATIWR010145670.1:0-17497 GCA_949677035.1 Omphalea diandra
ATTTTTACTATTTGAAAGTGATGTTTTTGAATTTTTATTAGACTTGAGAATGTAAATTAATGAATACTATGTTTCATCTCTAAATTTGTAATTGAATATATTGTAATAATTTTAAGTTTGAATAAAATAACTTATTCTTTCTTTTTTTCATTTTACAACTTTTTAATATTGTATCTTAAATAATAATTATTGATTATGTGAAAGTCAATAAGTATTTTAAGGACTATATCAAGATAAAGTTATATAATTTACATCTATATTATGATAATTAATTGGTTTTTCATAAAGGCACTTTAAAATTATGCAGTTAAGTGTGTTAGCTATAGAAAAAATAAAAAATAGGTGATCATTGGAAAGCATCTCAATCTTACAAGTGGAGAAATTCAAAATGGCTAATACCGTTTTAATATTAGACTGGACTAATCACGTGTCAACTAATATAAGATCAAATTGTAAGACTGGAATGTGATAAATATTATTTTAAAATGGATATGAATTTTTGAAATAAATTTATTTGTCATAAAAAGAATTTTATTACCACTAAAATCTTTTATTGTGATAAGTATATTTGTTACCAAATCAATATACTATTGTGACAATATAAATTGTCACAATATATACATATGAAGACAAAATTATTTTGACGAATATGGTAACAAATCAATTTTTAATAATATATTTATGGTAACAAAGTTAATATATATTGTGATAAAATATTTTGTAACAAAATACTAAATTTCTTGTAATGCAAGCAATTGTCTCAAGAACCCATCATCATCTTCACGTTCCAGTACCACGTTAGCTGCCTCCACATTAGATGCCAACACATCAGGCCAAGATTTTGCCACACCTACTGGGTCTTACTTCACTTGTGTATGTGACCCTTCTAGGTATGATTCCCTTGGATTGGAAATTTCAAGCTTTGCCTTCTATGACAAGTCCCTTTCCTATGAGGTTAGGGCTACTGATTTGGTGAACCATATGACATTGCATGAAAAGGTGAGGCAACCTGGAACTCTTGCTTAGGGGGTTCCAAGGTAAGGTCTTCCTAAGTACGAGTGGTGGTCTGAAGTAGGGTTAAGCAAAACCAAATCAAAACCAAGAAATCAAATCGAATCGATAGGATTCGGTCTATTCAGTTCGATCTTAAAATAAATTTGGTTTGATATAAAAAATAGAGAAATTCAGTTTTCAAATTTCGATTCAATTTGAAATTGAAAAAACCGAAAAAAGACTTATTAATAATGAGCTCAACAAAATTCATATAATATTAGGAAAACTCATTGAGAGTCCAAAACCGAACTTATGATCCTCTTTGAACTTATGATGAGAAGAAACCTTTTATTTCTTTATAGGAGCATTTCTTGTGAATATAGGCAGCAGTCAGCTACTGGATGACTGTGCTTTGAAGCAACTTTTTATCGATGGGACCTTGACTGGCTGTGCTCTAGATGGAGCTGAAGGACTACAGTGTATGGAAGCATGGGTAAGTTTTGATTAGTGGTTTGGGTGCATGATTTTCTAGAAAATAATTAGTAAACATTTGAATGTATAATATGTACATGTGTGTCCACATGACTGTTCTACCTGCATGTGCTTACATTGAGAGCCCAAAATATTAAGAAAGTCCATATAAAAGTCCATATTATATTAAAAATTCATATAATATTAGGAAAGTCTATTGAGAGTCCAAAATCGAAAACCGAACCGAATCAAACTAATTTTATTCAGTTTTGATTTATTTCAGTTTTTCTTTAATTTTCGATCGGTTCGATTTCAGTTTATATTAAATTCAGTACGTTCGGTTTTCAACATTTCACTTTGGTTTGAATTGAACCGACCAAATGTCAAAGGTCGGTCGGGGGCACTTTCTTTGGTGATGTTGTACCTGGTGCAACTAGCTTCCCCACAGTAATACTTACGACAGCATCTTTTAATGAGTCTTTGTGGAAAAATATTGGTCAAGTAAATGTCGCAAGCTAGTTTGTTTTTTCTTTAATATCACATCAGTTTTCGCACACACTGATGATTTGTTACCTATTTATAGGTTGTTTATACTGAAGCAAGGGCATGCATAACGTGGCGCGTGCCGGATTAACATATTGGAGTCCAACTATTAACGTAGTAAGGGATCCTCGATGGGAAGAACCATTGAGACACCCGGTGAAGATCCTTTCATTGTTGGAACTCATGCTTCTAATTACGTTAGAGGCTTGCAGGATGTTGAGGGATTTAATAATTACACAGATGCAAACTCTAGAGCTCTTAAAGTTTCATCGTGTTGCAAACACTTTACTGCTTATGATGTTGACAATTGGAAAGGGATTGAACGATAAACAATTGATGCTAGAGTAAGTAGTTTGCTGAAAAAACTAGAATACGTCAGTATTTTAAGTCTCATCTCCAATATCATATTAAAAATAAAAATAATAAATTTTTATAGTTGTCATTCTAATTTAATAATGTAGGTATTTTTTATAATCAAATATAAGTTAAACAACAAGATATGATAAACTTTTCTCAGGCCTTTGAAATATATAGAATCACATTTTTCAATATCATATTAAAATTTAAAATAAGAATTTTTATGGTTGTTGTTCTAATTTATAAATTGCCTTAAGTTTTTTTCTTTTTATTATCCACTGGTTAAAGAATAAGATATGATAGAAACTTTCCTTGTACTTTTTGAAATGTGTGTTAATGATGGTGATGAGTAGTGTTATATGCTCTTACAATCAAGTTAACGGCATACCTACTTGCGTTGATCATAAACTCCTGAATCAAACTATCAGAAGAGATTGGATTCTTCATAGGTACTATAAACTCAACTCCAATTATCATTGTCCTACTTAGACACTATCCACAGAAAATTGAACATTTTTCTTGATTTATTCTTTTTGCACCAGATATATTGTTTCAGACTGTGATTCCATTGAAGTGACGGTTGATGACCATAAGTATCAACATGACACGAACGAGGATGCAGTTGCACAGACACTTAGATACTTCTCTCCACTAGTAATATATGATTCTTTTAACATGTATGTTATGTATAGTCACTTGTTAGGGTTGGATTTGGATTGCGGAATTTACTACACCAATAACACTGAACAGTGAATCAAGGGAAGAAGACATTGATAGATCATTGAAATATTTTTATGTGGTGCTTATGAGGCTAGGCTTCTTTGACGGAAGCTCTCAGTTTAAATCTCTCGGCAAGGATGAAATTTATAGGGAGGAACACATTGGATTAGCCACACAAACGGCAAGAGAGGGCATTGTCCTCCTCAAGAATATCTATGAAACGTTGCCTTTGAACCGTGAAAACATCAAAACCCTTGCTGTTGTTGGCCCTCATGCAAATGCTAACACAGCTATGCTTGGAAACTATGCAGATATTATTCTACTCTTTATTTTTTGTAGTTTTTTGATGGTCTGCGACATTCTTGGGTCAGTTTGTGCATGTGCTGATATGTTGAGGCCTAATTTTGTAATGGTAAGAGATATAATTGGGCCAATTTTTTGTGTATATGGAGCCTAAATTTCCTTTCTATGGAGTCTAAGGTCTCACTTTGGACGCTAAGCTTACCTTGAGGTTATCAATAAATAAATGCTCATATTATATTATATGTTAGAGGCTAATTACATTTGTATTTATATATTCAGGCGTTCCATGCCAAGTTACTTCTCCTATTGATGGGTTTTCAATATATGCAAATGTGGATTATGAATTGGGATGTGATCAAGTTGCTTGCAAGAATGGTAGTCAGATATTCCAAGCCACGAAAGCAGCAAAGAAGATGATGCCACTATAATAGTAGCAGGTATAGACTTATCCATTGAAGCTGAAAGCTTGGACAGGGATGATCTTCTCCTTCTTGTTTACCAAACTCAACTAATCAACCAGGTCGCCAGTGTGGCCAAAGGTCCAGTTATTCTTGTAATAATGTCAGCAGGTGGCATAGATATCTCTTTCGCTAAGAGCAATACTAGTAACATCCAATCCATCTTATGGGCTGGATACCCTGGAGAGGAAGGCGGTCGTGCCATTGCAGATATTGTTTTTGGCCAACACAATCCTGGTAATGAAACAATTGCCAATTCCATTGATCACCAATACAATGGCTAAAGAAAATTCTTGATTATATAATCTTATACTTTATTTTTTTCGGAGGAAAATTACTAGTTACATGGTATGAAGCTGACTACGTTAACCACCTGCCCATGACTTCCTTGCAACTGAGGCCAGATGACAACTTAGGCTATCCAGGCAGAACATATAAGTTCTTTCATGTATCAACTGTTTACCCTTTTGGGTACGGACTAAGCTACACCAAGTTCGACTGCAAGCTAACTTCTGCAACATCATTATCCAAGATACATCTAAACAAGTTTCAGCACTGCCATCATTTACTATATGTACAAGCCTCAATGCCCATCAGTTCGAACAGGGCATTTGACCTGTGAAGATCACCATTTCAAGTTTGAAATCGAAATAAAAAATGTGGATAGCAGGGATGGAAGTGAGGTGATCATGGTGTATGCCAAGCCACCAGAAGTAATTGTGGGGGTTAATATAAAGCAAGTGATTGGTTTCGAGAGGGTGTTTATTGAGGCTGGAAGTAGTCAAAAGGTTAAGTTTGATTTTAGTGCATGCAAGAGCTTAAACCTTATTGATTACAACGGTTATAGTGTTCTTCCTTCAGGAAGGCATACTATCGTTGTTGGAGATGATATGGTTTCATTTCCAGTTCAAGTTAGATTTCATTAGGTTTGGTTTAGGGGTGTTGCACATAGCATTGCTTTGCACTTATGGGGACGTTTGCATGTAGTCTTTAATCTGGGTTTTGAATGGAATAAAAGTTAATTCGAGTTGCTTCTTTTACGCCTAGTTTGTTTCTTTCACAGATGGACCATCATTGAACTAGTGATGTTAATTCCTAATATATACATAACTTGTCGAGAGGTCAAAGTTTGTAATCCTTATTTACCTAACAAAGTGTTGCTGTCTCTTATATTGCCTAAGACTGGAATTTTGAATGGCAAACTCACTGAAAGAAATTTTTAAACGCCCACGGGATGAATGTTGAACGTGGCACCAACCTTCTATGCAATGCGTGTTTCACAATAATAATAATAATAATTATTATTATTATTATTATTATTATTATTATTATTATTATGGGGTGGATTTTAAGCCAGTATTCCTTGAGAGTAATGTTTACAAATGGTTGCTTGTTAATTTGATTCATTTGATTAGAAGTGCACTGATGCCATTTTCATACCATAGTGCAAGCAGCACCATATTTTGGAAAAAGAAACACTACTTTGAAAAAAAAAAAAAAAAAAGGAAATACTATTTTTGGCCACATTTTGTTTTCTGAAATCAATGAATTAGTTCTATTAGTGTATTTAAATCTTACATTATTTTCTTTGTATTTAATTTATACCCCAAATACCTACTTATCAAATAATAAAATCTTGGATAGTTTTCCCATAATATATTATGGATTAGTCCTTCATTTTAAATACATAACTATGGTGAAAATTATAGTGTTATTTACTTTATTACACTATAATGATGTAATAAATAATTTGTTGTTCGATTAGATAAAAGTTATTATTTATCGTTAGATTAGATAAAATTAGACATAATTAGATTATATAAAAGTTATTATTTATCATTGGATTAAATCATGTTTTTTAATGACATTATTAAATAAGTTATCATAGAATTCACCAATAACTTTTCATATTTGATAAATGATAAATTTTTAATAACAAAATATAAGAATATAAAATATATTTTTTTTTTTTACAGTTACAAAGTTTACCACTAGACAAGAGATCCCTCCAAACTTTGTTCGGGAATTGACAGTGGAGGAGGATACCCTGCTTGACCAAAATGATCCTCTAATAAATAAGGTTCTGTTTGAGAGCACAAAGACTGGTAGGGGGATGGAGCACACGAACAAAAGGGTCTCGGTGGTGCGCTACTGATGCCGCCACCTATTGGACCTGCAGAGGGCATGTGAATGAAGGATATAGGAAAGATAAAGGCAACACGCATGCCTGACAATGATCTCCGTGTCCCTAGAATTCAGCACATAAATAAAGGATAAAAAAGAGTGTATTTTTAAAGCATATTTGTAATATTTTAAATTTTATAATTTATATTTTCCCTACATCTATAAAATATTTAAATTTATTTATTTATAATTTATGAGAATTTTAAATTTAATTTGAATGGTTTGAATGCAAACACACACACACACACATATATATATATATATATATATATATATATATATATATATAAAATTAATGTTACGACTAATTTAATATTAAGAAGGGTATAATTTTAAAAGCAAGTTTTAAATTTATTTCGTTCAAAAAAAAAACTTTAAATTTATTTAAACAGATATATGATTATGAAGTTAAATGGTGTATGATTATTTAGAGTAAGGTTTTATTCTAAATGGAGTTAATAGTGGGCAACACACCTCCTATCGTTGGCTCTCTATCACCTACAAGAGGCTGTAGGCGGTGGCAGATTGCTCATCAGCGGCGCTTGAATGGCGATAGAGGCGAACGCTTTTCTAGCCGCCAATTTTCTTAAGCTCATTCTGACCAACTCCATTGTTAGAATTGAGCGTGGTCAATTGTATTGAAAAGCCAACGAGCTCAACTTCATTTTAGTATCTGATCAGCCACTAGAGATGGCCTGTAGTGGCAGCAGTGACAGTTAAAGTTTCAATTTATTTCTCAGTTTTTGATCCATTTTGGCTAAATGAGAGGAATTGGCATACACAGCCATCTCCTATGGATTTATGGCTAGGCGATATATGTTTTGGCATGCATGGTATTATCACTGGCCACCGATGGTGAGCTCCAACTACCGTGTAGGATGGTGGTAACGGTGGTTCCGACAAGGTTGAACCAAACCAGCATTTTCTACTCATTGATCTGTTCCCAATGACACAATTCGCATGAATTATGGATGCTCCAATAAGAATTTATGTATTTTTCAATTTTATTGTTTCAATTTTGAGCTCTAAAGAATATGAAATTTGTTCTGATTTGATTCCATAGGCTATTATATGATTGTTCAATGTATAATATAGAGTTGATTATTAAATTAATGAATAATTAATTGCTAATTGAAGTTTAATGGTGATATTAAACTTAATTATAAAGATTAAGGAAGTTTAATGGAATTAGATAAATTCGTTGAAATTAATATAATTAATGTGGACTACGGATATGATTTGAGGAGTTCTATGAAAGATGGGTAATTATGCTAATTGGAAATCTAATTGTGGTTTTGGATTAAATTGTAAAGATTAGACAAATTGATTAAATTAGGTATATTTGATGGAATTTAGGAGAATTAGTAATGGAGATTGGAGACTTATATGAAAATTGTGGATATGATAATGAATTGAAAATTTTAGATATTTAATTTGAATTTAATGAAATTATACATATCATTGGAGTAGAAAATATATTGAATAATTGAAGGTTCTGGATCAGTATTGTGTGATTATATTTTCTTGCATAAGTTATACTTATCTTATGAGTGGAATTAATTTAAATAGAGCAGATTTTATCAAATTTTTTGATAAAATTAATTAATTTAAGAGAATGAATAAACTTATCAAGAAGAAGATTAGAATTAGATAAAAATCATAAGAAGGTAGATAGAATTAATTTATAAATTATATTTATATATGATTATAGGGTGAATTAATTGAGTATTTATTCAAAATGGAATTAGCAATTGAAATGAAAGATAGCTGACTTTATCTATGCATTTTGGATGGACAAATAAACTTATAACAAGGTATTTTCCTTAATTATCACATGGGTATGTTTTGAACTGATTTTAGATTTAGGAATTATTTTCCAAATTATTTTATTAAATGATTATTTTGACATTAAGTTCCAATGAATGAATAAATATATGTTGGATTGATTTCAAGTAAATGATTATTTTCTAAAATTATTTGTGAAGTGATTATTTTGATTTTAAATTCTAGAGATTGAATATTCTTATAATATTGTAGATTTGAATTTTATTATATTTTCACATAATTTTGAAATTGTTTTCTCTTAGAATAATTATTTTAATAAGAAGATGAGAAATGAAATTATGTTCTATTAAAATTGGAACAAAGATAAATATTTGAATTTATTTAGTAAAAGAATCTTCTATTGTAATTTCAAATTACAAAGTTATTTTGAATTTTATTAAATGAAATAAGTTATATCATAACTAAATAATACACTTTGTTATATTATTTATGCGATCACACCGTAGAATAAGGCGTTTCAATAGATTTGTATATATTTTCTTTGGGACAACAACCAATATGCATTTTATCATTTTTAGGCGTCTACTGGGCAGTCACCCTTTAGGGGGTGCATCCTGTGTGTAGGATTTATATTTTGAGTTGCAAGATAAGATATTTATGCACCCATCACTGCGAAGGACTAATAACTCATATAAATTAGTGTATATTAGATTTTATTATTATTTATAGTTTCTTGATTATATAATTGACTATAGATTTAATTCTTATGTAAGTAGATTTAATTATTAAGTATGGTTAAAAGATGTTAGAACCTGACTTAGTTCAATAGATAACACTTGTCCTAGTTCAATGATTTGTATATCTTTATGAGATTTAAGTATCTCGGTTTCAACTCCTCACTTATTTTCAATTCAAACCAATATTTTTTTATTTTACATAATTTTTCATCACTCTTAAGTTCAGTTTTTCAAGCTCATCATCAATTATAATCAGGCCTACAAAAATCAGTAAACATGGACATTTTCTTAAATTTTTCTTTCACTATTAGGAGTTAAATGAACTGAGAAAACTCGTAAACTACTTGAGATCGACTCGAGAAATACTCAAAATCAACTCGAGATTAATTGAGCTGAGCTCGAACTACTCGAGCAAGCCAAATTTAAGCATTAAAATCCTCGACTTGAGAGTCTCGTGAGTCTAATCAACTTTTAGCTTATTTACAATATCATCAATCGAATTTAATCAATTTATGTCTAATTAATGTCTATTAGCTAGTTAATAAATAGAAATTATTTAATAAGAATTTATTAATTATATCACCTTTTATTTTCACCATCAGAACGACCATAACATGAACCAGCCTACTTGAATTTTGCTGTGTACTTAATGGATGGATTCCAGAACATCAAGGGCGTTAAATTGCTAAGCTTTGTTAGAAGCAAACCATTAATTACAAGAACCGACTCTTCAGCACCATTATCATTGTGGTAATCAACTTCCCCGAAGGGATAAATTGTTCATGCTGTCTTTCAAGACACGAAGAAAGGCGCTAGCTAGCCTCTTGGATGATTCCATATTTTTCATTATAGGGAGAACGGGGAACGATGAAGATGGTGAAAAGACCAAGACTGCGATCAGTTGAAATTAAGGAAAACCAGTAGCTGTGCACTGCTTCGAATAGAGTAAGACAGCATATCAGTCCACATGTTCATCGAAATATAATTAGGTGACGAGTTCACATTAACATCATTAGTCTAAATTTTAAAGCATAACACGTTAATACCTCAAAAGAAAGTGGATGTGCTACATTTGATAATCAAGACCCATGTTTGGGACACTGCTGGGCCAAAAGCAATTTTTTGAATATATATATATATATATATATATATATATATATATATAACATTTTTCAAATATAGATTTTAAAATTAAAAATTGATTAATTAAACTATTTTTATGAATAATTAAAATATATCAAAACATCATCAACAATTATAACTTCTTGCAATAAGAATGCTAAACATGCTAGATGTAGTGTAAAAACTAAAGGGAAATAAACAAACTCTCACCATCACACCTCACAACTCAAATCATATGACCAAATCCTCAGGTAAGGATTTGGTGGCGAGATTAAGATCCACATTCTCTTACTGAAATACCTAAAACAGCAACTGTAATTCAGAATCTTAATCTTGATCAAGAATATTAACAGGTTCAACGATCAAGATAGCCTTAAAAGCAGACACTAAAAAGGATTTCAAATTTGGCACAATACAATAAACATGGATACAGGAACTGAATGAGTACTATCATATAACATTAGGCTGAACTTAAGAAAAGCTGATCACATGCTCCGTATCAAAATCAATTAAAAATGTTTGTTTTTCATATTTCTGAAGAACCAGGCAGCATGAGTCCATATTTATTTATAAATACAGGTTACTTCTTGAAAGAACCCAAAGTGGAAAGTGAACTCAGAAATAAGATGTGCTATGGCAACTTTTTGAAGCACAGGTCAATGCCGCTTCTTCCCAGTTGCTACTTTCCCAGGAATTTAAAATACGGTTCACAATTTCCTCAATGCCAAGTCCATGCTTTACCCACACAGATACATTATGTACAAGAGGAAAGTAATTACGAGTTCTAGGATCATAAGAAATGAGGTTCATGTTATGTCTCATTCTTAATTTGGTGAAGCTCACAGCTTGTCAGATCACATATTAAATTGTTCAAAATTAAGCACCCTACATGAAAATATAATTAAAAAGAGAGGAAGTCCACAACATGGGGCAGTAGGGTGTTAGGGTGCAGTCATGGTGAAAAAAGCATCCTATTTAGTAAATAATAAACATGAGCTTCTATAAAATGTTGAGTCAAAATGTATCATTCATAATTTTAATCACATAGAATCTATACGACATTTCTTGCAAGTCTTTACATGCACTACAGAAACTCAGACCAGTATCTCATTGCAACTGTAGGTTTACACATGATTGTATTCCGGGTCTTCAAGGTCAGGAGTTCAGATGCCCATTCAAGGTCCTATGTCAACTCAGATGGTTCCTTCATTAGCAGTAATTACATCCTAAAGGCGAATGTGTCTCCCTAACAGTGAACAAGATAAATTTATAGAGCATAGGGTGCATAATCTGTCAAAAAATTTGGACATCTTGACAACATCTTTTTTCCCTGAATTTCTTAGTTTCATTGGTCTTCTTTGTTCTTTTCTCCCTATGAAAATTCCACCGGGATAAAGTCTTTTACACAACAAATTATGTAATTGTGTACTTTCCAAATCTATAGAGTATAGACAACATAAGACAAATGCCACAAAAATGGAACAGTGTATTAAACTCACTTAAGCAAAGACAAATGGCCCTCCATCCCACATTCTAAGTGCATCTCGCTCCGTGACTTCCAAGTCAGCTCCAACTGCTGGTGCAAGGCCAGCCTTGTTAATAACCTAGTATCATGGACAAATGAGTCAGACCTCGTGTTCTATATAATGCTAAGATCAATCAATCAAATATGATTGACATCACACCTCAACAAAGCTACATGAGTAGCAACATCTATGAGAGTGGGAAATCACATACACGAAGATCAGCTTGGGTGATGCCAGGGCCACCTTTTCGAGGAATCTTATCAGCACCAGATACATCTATTAAATATATGATATAGTCAGCCACTTCCCTACTGAAGTTGGCGGCTAAGTTATCTGCACAAAAAATTCAAATAGAAGATGAACCTTTTCTTTAGATACTCAGGATTATGCATTGGACAATTGCTTTTCTCCTAGTAAAGATCATTCATTGGTATTTCTTTCTTCATCATTAAGTTCCCAAAATTACCAAACACCAAGGATAATTATTATTGGAAGAATTTAGCTTATGATCAAAGAGCAGGGAAAGGCTTGTGATAGTAGTTGAACTCCACCAGATTCACATGGTAGTATGTCTGTTTCGAATAACTTACAAAGCTCCTCAAGAGGACCAAGGTTAATGCTGATATCTTTGCGTATAGCAGTATGAGGACAGCCTCCAGTTTCCACAGCACATATCCTTTGCCCAGGAAGAGCTCCATGCTTAATCAAGAATTCACCGTCCTCACTTTGTGAATATATCATTTGCCACCTGAAATAACAGAAAAGTTTTCACTTCTCAATACCTGGTATGAATTTTAAAACAATTAACATTAAGAAGAAAACACATTCATGGATGATAATAAGCTACAAAATACAGGGTCACGGGTGAGCTTTGAGGTCCATTACTACTAGTAGTTGAACATAAAACATTCACAAAGAGGGATCCATCTACCTATTGACCTGAGTGGAGCCATAAGTTATTTGGCTCAAGCATTGAGAAGCATAACTCATCCGAAAAAATTTTCAGCCAACAAAATGTTGTTCATATTTGAGCATGTAAAGTCTATCCTCAAGCAACTTCCAGTACAAGCTTGAGATATATTTGCAAACGCTAACAATTGTTATGCAAGTTCACCTACAACTTTCTCAAGTGATTTTGTGCACTTGATAATGATAATTTGCAAAAGAAAAAAGGTAAGGATCAAAATAATATAAATACAAATTTTGACATGGTTCTGGGTTCAGAAGAAGCCATGGTATCCTAAACAAACAAATTGAAAATGGTTCCGGGTTCAGAAGCAGCTGCAAATTCAACAATGAGCTAAGGTTGGATTGATTAAACCTGATTTGATGTTTAACAGATACCAAAGTGGTGATAAGCAATTTTAAATTCTGCCAACCTAAGCCTCAGGTAGGATAAGGAAGGTGATCAGCAAGAGAAATTCCAAAAGCAATTTTCAGGGATAATACTTACAGCAGCAAGACTGTATTTGTCTCTCAAAAGTTTACATATAGCGAACGTTAAAGCTGTTTTCCTTCACAGTGTGAAATGGAGTTTCGTCAGAACCCATTTTTGAGTTTCACGTGCAAATTATGAAATTAATAACTGAATCCAGCATGAAAACCCAGAGGAAGGAATAAATTCCTATAACAGAAGGCATATTAATAACTGAATCCAGTATGAAAACCCAGAGGGAATAAATTCCTATAAGAGAAGGCATATTAATAACTGAATCCAGTATGAAAACCCGGAGGAGGGAATAAATTCCTAAAAGAGAAGGCATACAATATATAATTGAAACGTGAGGTATAACATTCTTAAGAAACTATAACAGTAAAAAGCTAAAAATTCCTAGTCTGGGAGAATATATTAGAACCTGATAATTAGAAACACCCTGGTCTCTTCATTAAATTGAAGGAACATAATGAATAAACCATATATAAATCAAGAACAACCTTCTAGTTACACGGTTGAATACAACATACAGTGAAAGAGCATTCCAAGGGCCCGAATACAACTTCTTCAACAAGGAACAAAGAAAATTGGAACTCTTTCTTTTTTTGGGAGGGAGATTAGGACCGCTTGATACTTGCCCATTTTAAGAGCCATGTTAAGTTGAACATCTAAGCTTGAACTGAACTGATACCAGAATTTAAAAGTTTGTAACCTAGCAACATCATTCATTTCTAGATATCTTTCACAGCAAATAACAATTGCAGATGATAAAATCATGTAATTTTTTTGGAATAATTTAGCTCAGAGTGGGGCCTTGAATTAATAATCTCACAGCACTGGAGATGCTTTAGTACCACTCACCCAAAGGCTCGTTAGTACAAAGATGTAATCTTTAGCATCAAATAACATGGCAAAGAAACTAAAGGGGATAAATCGAAGTGGGGAAAGAGGAGATATCCTACCCAGTACTAACAGGGCCACCAATACCAACAGTAAAAGCTCTTTCGTTGAAATCCCCAGTGAGAATTGGTGGAGCTCTTCTGCTGAGGTAGCCAGGAGAGTAAATGGGTTCATGAGAATGAGTTGCTAATCCATCATGGATATGGTACACTCTTCCGTCTGGCCCTATCCACGACGTCGTTTTGCCATTCCACCAGTAACAAACGAGCAAGCCACTGAATTTGCTTCCATGAATTGGAAAGCAGGAACAAGCCTGAAATGACAACTTTAGACAGATTACTTACTCATGGGAATGGTGATGGTTATCACGGGCGTGGTGGCCGTAGGAAGCCATTGATAGCAATATATAAATTACAAAATGTGTAAGATATGACCTTAGCCAAATATCAAGTACAGGATGTTCCAAGGTATCATTATACTATTATATAATTCAAAATTCTAGTCATTAGTGTTTTTTTTATTTTAATATTAATCACTTACTATTATAATTAGTTATTCAATTAATAAATTATTAATAATAATATTTATTTATATAAATATTTATTATATTTTATAAATTAAATATATTCAAATTTTACATATTTTTAATGTCTTAACTTCCTAATAACTATATTTAATAATTAATAAATTTAATAAAAATAAAAAATAATATTTACCTTCTTTAGTATTGCTATTAGATTATTTTTAAAAAAGATCAAACTTTCATATATTTTAAAATTTTATAAATTTAACTGAAATCAAATCAAAGTAAATATTTTTATTTTTGATTAAATTCAATATATTTTTTATAAAAAATAATTTATTAAAAATTTAATAATAAATATATATTTAAAATAAATCTCATTCTAAATAAAATGTTTTTATATTTTTATTTTTTATCAAAATTTTGCTAATATATATATTTTTAAACTATATATTAATCTAGTTATTCATATTGAGGATATAAATAATTTTATTTTATTGGTTAGAGTATAGATATAATTTTTTTTATTTAACTAAGTCACTTTACATATACTATACACCCAATGGTAAAAATTTAAAAATTTTCAGCTTAATTATAAATAAATAATCATTTTTTTTTTATTTTGACTCATCTCAATCTAATTTTAATTAAAAAATAAATTTAATATAAATTTTATTAATATTAAATTATTTTTAATAGTGTACATTATCATATATAAAAGATTTTATCATTTAAAGCTATTTTCTTAGTTTTATATCAATATTAGATTGAATTTAAAAATATAAAGATTATTGTTGTTCATGAATTCAATTTAAATTAAAATAGTCAGAGACTTTATTAATAATAAATAAAATATAAAATGAGCATATTTTGATAAATACAAATTATAATATTATTTAAGTTCTAGTTACAATTGTTTTAATTATAACGATAACTTTAATAAAAAAGAAAATAAACAATAAAAACTTTAAATGTAGTTCTATAAACTTAAAAAAATAAAATTTTTAATCTCTTCTTGAATATTTAAATATATTGAATGTAAAAAAAATCAAAAAATGAATTTATATCAATACTCTCAAACTAAAATTTTCATCTTAATGTATTATAATTTATTCTAATAAATAAATTAGTAACAAATTAATATATTTTAGTCATATCAATTTATTATTAATTTAAAATAGAATCATATTAATCTATTATAATTTTAGTCTATTCTAATAATTTAAAGTGGACTCATATCAATCTATTCTTAATTAGTAATAAATTGATAAGTGAAATTATATTAATCTATTATAATTTTAGTGATAGTTATTAAAAATTAATCAGCATAATATATATAAAACATAGTTGAATTATAATTTATTATAATATAAAAATAAAAATAAATCATTGTAATTCATATAAAATATAGTATAGTAAATTATCATATTAATTCATTATAATTTTAAAATTAATTTATTAAGAACCAATTGGTATAATTTATATCGAATATAATAAAATTATTATTTTAGCATATCATAACTATATCTAATTAAATAAAATATTATATATATGAGAGAATTTTACATACCATAACTATAGTTATTATAATAATTATAGATTATATAAAAATAGACACATAAGATTTTATATAATTCAAATTATAAATATATTAGTTATATACTATTCATGGAAAAAAAATCTCTAACATTTTCTTAATTATATATTTACAATGAAATTTCATAAAAAAAATTTATTTGTATAATTAAAATTTTAATATTATAAAGACATATCTATGTAAATATAAATTAATGGGAATGTAGATATTATATTATCTGTATTATTTTTTAATATAAATTTATTTGTATTTATTATTCAACTAATTCTAGTATTTTCAATTTTAATTGAGTAAAATTCAAATAAATAACTTTAGATGAAATATGGATTCAAATGAATAACTACAGGTAAGATGCATATTGTCATCTATCTTTTTTTTTATATATATATAATTCATTATCCATGCAAGAAGTGGTACTTGTTATCCATATAGAAATTTCTTTCAGTATATCTTATTTTAAATTTTGATAAATTTATAAAAAAATACTTTTTATAATTTTTATATAAATTTAAATAATAAAAGATGAGTAAACTGATTTAGAAAAAATTCTATTATTGATGCAGCGTATATTACTTATTTATCCTTCATTCGTTATAGCGTTTGCAGTTGGAGTATTCGTTGGGCTTATTAGGGGAGTGCACCAATGGTTGCTGTGTCCACAAACCATTACCGATATACTAAGCAGAAGCAACCAAGTCAGACAGCATAAAAGGAACAGAACCTGACCAGCTCCTAATATCTGAAATTAAGAAAGCAATTTTGGGTAATAGATTTTATTTCTTAACAAATGAAATATAAATATTACACCCATCACATTTCATTTTAATGTCATACACACATATATGCTTACAACTCATTCTTGTTTCTTTTTTCTTTCTAGTACAAAAAACAAACTTGGTAATATATATATTATAAAAAAAAAGAAAAAAAAAACTCAGCACTAGTTTACAGAATTTATTTCCTAATTCTTCCTTTTTCTAATATATATTTCTAAATGTGGACAAAGAAGAGCACAAGTAATTCATATCCAATATAATTATATTAGGAAGATATGCTAATAATACTCTACTTTTTCATGCATGCACTTGAATCTATCAAGTGCAAACATCAAAAAATAAAGTATAAAAGCAAAACCCATGATAAATAATATGCTAGCAAATTGAAGAAACATAAAAAAAAGTTGAAAAATGAAGAAACAAACCCATATATGTTAATGAATTAGTCAAACAGGTTCTTTAGTGCATTGCTTTTGTCACATGGTAGGGACACCAACACCATTTGGGAATCACTTGGAGTAATGCCTTGATTAATGGTATTAGTGGGTGTGATTGGATCAATATTATTGCCAAAGATCACTCCTTGCTTTTGCATATAATCCCATTTGTCTTGACAAAGGTAAAAGAATGACATGAAAGAGACCTGGGCTGTGAAAAGTATAGTCCAAATCCTTGTCTTTCCTGAGATTTTCTTGTGGTAGGCATCCAAGCCTGTGTAGATGTTGATTATCCCAACTAACGAAATTACTGTTCCAAGCATCCAATGTAGAAAATACCATGTACTTCTTCTTTTACTCCCTCTGCATGAATTAAAGTATTTTTTTTTTAGAAAAAAAATTAATATGTGCAACTTAATATTAGGAATTAAATATTTAGTATTTTTTTCATGTCATAGACACTTCTAATTAAATTGTTAAGTCACTTACCTAAGAGGTCTCAAAAATCCAATAACAGCTTGAACCCAAACTGCACCATAAAGTGCTAGACCTATTCTCTGGTGGTTGTTATCAAATGAATTCTCAAAGGATTTTATGGACATGACAGCTCCAGATGTGGCAAGAAGTACT
>CATIWR010145671.1:0-18342 GCA_949677035.1 Omphalea diandra
CCTTTTGTGGGCCGATATGAGAAACGGTCAGTGTAGGCCTATTTTAACATGGACCTGTGATGGATGGACCTGTTAAAATTTATTATAAATAGGCTAGGTCTCATCTCTTGCTTTAATAATGAAAAACCCTAATTGTTACACTCATCGTAGTCGTCTTGTGAGAAGGTCAAAGAGAGGAAGACTTAGCTCTATTTTTCAACTTTTCTGATCTATTATCCGAGTATTATATTTTCAGTAATTGAAATAATGGCGCGGAACAATTTAAGATCCAACGCTTAAAGAGGTATGCAACTTGGTTCCGCTTCCAGATCTACTACGCAAACAGGTACAAAATTTTGCTTCCGTTTAATCATAAATGGTGTTCTAAATTCATGTACTAGATCCTGAATAAATTCTTACGGTACTTACATATTTACATTGGTGTATGATGTTCTTGTATCTGATATCCTAGAAAATCCAAGAGCCCAGTCTTTGCTTATGTTTGAAGCGTTAAATGATGAATACTGTGAATTCAACTGCATTTGCATGCCATCATTTGTTTTCACCATTACACATGGGGATGCAGTTACTTTAATGCTTGAACATAAATCTCTATCAATTCCGCTAAACCAAAACAGAATATACATATATATACGTGACCACTAATTTTTTTTTTTCCTAGAAAAAAATAATGATCCACTTCTTTTTCCATATCCAGAATCTAAGAAAAGCTTTAAATCCAACAATTAATGTCGTGGGGAGCTAATATTTTGGTTCTATTTGAGACAGATAAGTCATTCATTACCAATGTAAGGGACCGTCTTCATTAATTACCATTATCATCACCCTTTTCCCCGCCCCGCAGGTAGATGTCTTGTTTCCGATGTCGCACGCATATAATGGAACGTATTCAATGTTTTTTTTTTTAAGGTGTTCGTTTGTTGGTTCTATGGTGGGCATGCAATGTGGTCCTTATAGCTACACAGTTATAAAGTCTAGTCTTCTGAGTGATGCAGTTTCTAGAGATCCAAGAAGTGGGATCTTGTGCTTTGACAATTTTCTTTTTTCTAATTTTGGCATAGGGTTGGTGCTAATTACATAACATTCTTGAGCCTGGAAATGAAACATTCTAACGTCAGAAAGTCAGACTACGCAGAGAAAGAAATCCTTGTATAAATGCCCAAAACAGTACGTATTCCTCGATCCTCTAGCAAGGGGATGAGATTCTTTTTGCTTAGAGCAGCACGTTTAATTTTGTTGGTTTCAATCATTTTTACCATTTAAGAATTTCTTAATGAGAATGTCTTATGGAGAAGCTTTATATACCTATATACGTAGATAGCACATAATGATTCTTTACATTCTTGACTCTAGTGGAGATAACTGGCCGCCCTCTCTTTCATGATGCCCTAGCTATATATTTTTAACAATATTGATGAAGGAAGATCATTGTAATAAAATCAAAGGAAAAATTTTTGATCGATCTTTCTATCACCTCCTGAAAGTTTGAACCAATATTATGATATTTGTTTTTCCTCTTTGCTGGTCAACAAATTGTCACGCCACGTAGTGACTATGATTGAATACAGAGATATTTATCTCTAATATCTAATCGCAATTATTATAGATTCTTTTTCATCATATTGTCATGATTAGTAGAGAATGCGCCGACTGGTGTTTGATGACCATTGAGGCCCATGTTTTTTGGTCCACACTTAGCCAGCCACCTCACACCGCCAAAGAAGATGGAACATCATCACCACTGATGGTGCCTTCATAACCTGAATAAAAAGAGAATGAACGTAAATTTAATAAATTATATTTTTTATAATTACTTTGACACTTAAATTAGTTTGAAAAATATAAAAGTTTGAAGTTTAAAAATGAGAGGTTTAGAGAGATTCAAAAAAAGCTTAAACAGTAAATAATAATGAAAAACTCTAACAAAACGTATTTTTGATCTAAAGAAACGTATCTATAATTTTAGTCCTCTCGTATGTTTCTCAGATATGTCAAAAATAATATTCATTAGATTTATCCATATTAGTTTGAGATACCTAAAAAAAGTGTGTATTTCGTAACCGCCATTCGGCAAACAAACATTTGGTGCTTATATACCTAGTGAATTTCTTGAACACTTCTATTCAATTATGTGGCACACCTTATTTGGCTCTATCTTGTTTGACCTGGAAGAATTGTTTATTTTTAGGCAACTATTCTTTACCAAGGGTGGACACATTTTACTAGAAAGATTTGTGTCCATCTTGATGGTGTTCGGTTTAGTGAACACTAAGTCAAGGAAATAGTACGCAAAAAAAAAATTATCCAACCAATCTTTTTTGAAAAAAAGGGAGGAAGAAAACCATCTTACACCTTGTTTTAGCATTTAAGGCGAAAAAAGGTTTGATAGGCCTGTGAGTAACACTATAAAGGTATTAGATATAGGCAGTGGTAAGGATAAGACCTTTTACCTGACATATCTCAATTAAACTACACAAGATCCTAACGCGTTCAAGTGAAGTTAGGTTAATGGAATAGAGTAACAAACGAGAAAACTTAGGAGTGCATGATGAAGAGGAAAACAAAGTCTTGCCTCTAGTTGCTCTTGATACACCACCACATTTTTCGTATTGGTGTTATTTGAAACCCTATACTCAAAAGGACAACACAATAATTGATATCAACCAGGTATCTGATACAGGGTACGAAAACGCTCCAAATCCCTAGCCTTGATGAAGCTTTGTTATTTCCTAAGCTCATCCAATGTTTGCTCAATAGTTTCACCCATAACTCCTAAAAAAGGAGAGGAAAGAAAATCAAAAGAGAAGTAACGTCAGAGTACCTGAGACAAAAGTAGTCGCAAAACTGGTAGAAGCATTAATGAAAAAAAAGAAGAAAGCAAAAGGACTTAGCAAAAATTTCCAAAGACAACCAAGGTGAGAGGAAAAATAAACAACTCCTATAAAGGATGAAGAATATTTCAATAATTGTGTCCTAATAAATGTGAAAACCTAACTGACACTCCAGGATTCTCAATCGACATAAAGATCGAAGAGATATATGGCATACATACCAGAAAATAAGATTCTTCAAGAGGACTAATAATAGCATTTGCTAAAACAAACACCATCAGGATGGACACGTGTTCTTATAGCAAAAGGTGTCAACCCTTAGTAAAAGATATTTCCCTAAAAATGAATAACCCTCCCAAGTTGAACAAGATATAGCCAAAAAAAGTACACCACATAACCAAACAGGAATGTTTAGAGAATTCACAAGGTATAAAAGCACCAACGTTTGATCACCGAAGTGCAGTTACGAAGTACATGCTTTTCTGAGTATCTCAAAATGATATGAACAAACTCAATAAATCCTATTTTTGGCATATAAAAAAACATCCAAAAGGACTAAGACTAAATAATTATCTTTTTTACATCAGAGATACGTTTTGCTAGAGTTTTACATTATTATTTACTGCTCAAGTATTTTTGAATCTCTTTAAAGCTCTCCTTCTCAAACTTCTAGCTCTCAAATTTTTTAAATTAACTTAAACATCAAAGTGACTATAAAAAAACAGAGTCTTCTGAGCTTGCATTTGTTCCCTCTGATTCAAGTCATCATCACACTTAGAGATCGAAGGAGCCATCCACCACCATCAAGAACAAGACCCTTTTTAACTTAGTAGGTATCATATGAAAGGAGCATTCCTTTTCTTTTTTGTTAAAAGGATTGGTCAGCAATGGGGAGCGTGCAGCATGTGAAATCATGCTTATAAATTGTAATTACCACTGTGCTTGTAGTTGCTTTTTTGTAAGTTCTTGGAATCAAGCCATATCTTATTAGAAGCATAGGCTTTATACCGCTTATAAAGTATTCTTGCATGTAGTGGATTAGACGTTAATCTTCTTTTGGGATTGCAAAACATTTTATAAAGGGAATGGGATACCAGACCTTCACTTTACTATTGTAGTGACTATTTTATTTAGCCTATAACGGTGGCCCTCCTATATTTCTGCCCAAAGACGAAAGCACTCAAGTCCGGTCGCGGAAGCAAGAAGTATATTGAGGTTGTTTCTTAGTCCATCCAGCATTATTGATGTGTTGTGTTGACAATAACTAAGAGTTTAGATGCGTAAACACAGATAGCTAAGCGTGACTAATTGAACATAATGCGTAAACACAGATAGCTAAGCATGACTAATTGAACATAACGACAATGGCTTGGTGATTGATCGACATTACTGAAAAGTCTTGTGGGAAAAGAATTTTGCAATCGTGGCCCATACCTTATGTCCATGGCATTATTGTCAACAATGATAAGTTTGACTCTGAGACAATTTCCGGTCTATAATTGTTAAGCTAAAGAAATAAATAGCCAGCATAAAATAAAAGGAACTGAATCCCAATTCTCATTTTGTACTTGAAACTCAGCACTTCTATCATCACAACTCAGAATTATTGTTTTGTTCAGCTTTTTATGTTCTTCCTTTTTGCTTAAAATCACAGAAATTTATTATTATTTTTAATTCTTTTTCTAGTTTTTAGACTCAATAATCCAATGGCAATATAGTGGGAATGATCCTGCACCTTTCACATTAGTCTCAAATTACAAATTCAACTCAAATTGATTCTAAAAAAATATTGCCTTTATTCCTATTGATATAGCAGGGGGTAAAAAAAGGGGGCAGAGATCAGATCTTCTACAACAAGAGTTAAGCCTACGAATAGAGTACAAGACAGCTCAGAAGAGTATTCACAGGCATAGGCTGCCATTGTTCCTACAAGCTCTAGTTTACACATGACGAGATATGGGCGAAGAGACTATATAAGCTATATGGGTAGGACTCTAGTGACAAAAGAGTGGATTACAAATGAAAATTTGCATACCCCATAAGAACAACAACATACAATCTCTGCATGCACAGCGTTGAAATCACACAGACCTCACAGAGGACGGGTAAACTGGAGCTTTATTTCCATTGCCACCATACTTGGAATGATAAGGAGACCGATTGGGGTGCTTAGTGTTGTAATGTTGATGGGCTGACTGTTGTTCTCGGCGCTTACTATTACCACCTTTTTTTTGGGTCTTCATCACTTTGGACTCCTTAGGCTTTTCTTTGATGGCTTTTATCTTTTCTAAACTGTCCAAAACCTCTTCCATGGAAGGTCTATTTTTGGGATCAGATTCCAAGCACTGCGTTATAAGTTCAGCTGCTTGCATTGCAGCTTTTATTGGGTACTCTTCTTCAAGCCTTGGGTCCATTATCCTTTTCAGCTTTTTTTTATCTGAAAGACATGGTCTAGCCCAATCTACCAAATTGTGCTCACCAGTGGGCCTGTTTGTGTCGAGTGCTCTTAGGCCTGTTAACATTTCCAATAGGACAACTCCAAACCCATAAACATCGCTCTTCACGTACAAATGGCCTGCAAGAAGTAAGTTCCCTATTAGTATTTAGTGCCCCTTTCTTTCAAAACTTATTTCAGCTTATTACAATACAGTAGAAATTTACCAGTGGCAACATATTCAGGAGCTGCATAGCCATATGTGCCCATGACCCTGGTTGTAACATGGGAGTTGCCATTTATTGGGCCCAATTTGGCCAGCCCAAAGTCTGAAAGCTTGGCGTTGTAGTCCTGAAAATTGAAGTTGAAGACAATTAAGTACTTATAAAGTTTTTTAAAAAAAAAAATTAAGAATTTAAGCATGACAGCTATTATTTCCATTTTCAGTATTTGGATTGTACTAAAAGAAAACTGGAAAAAATGCAGAAAGAAATTAATAAAGGAGTTTACCCAATCTAACAAAATGTTAGAAGTCTTGAAGTCTCTGTAGATAACACTCTTTTCTGATGTGTGCAAGAAGGCAAGGCCATGAGCTGCTTCAATTGCTATTTTCAGTCTAACATCCCATTGAAGTGGTTCTGCTCCTCCTGCAATAGCGCCCATATAGCGTGATTTAGTAAATTGCTAAGGTAGATTATATATTGGTTCCATTGGTTTTAATATATGTGGTTCTTACTTCTGAAGAGGTGATTTTCCAAACTTCCTTTTTGCATGTATTCATAGACAAGGAGAAATTGTTTATCTTCCCAGCAATAACCCAAGAGCTTCACAAGATTTGGGTGTGAAAACTTCCCAAGGAATTTCACTTCTGACTGCAACCACAACACCAAAAAGTCAACGTCAACGATAATTATATATTAGGATCCAGGTCAACAATAAATAAAATAATTATTGAACATCTAATAAAAAATTATTTTATAAAAGTTTTTAAAAATCTGAATAACGTATATTGACGATTATTATCATCAACCATGTGAAAATAAATGATTAGGTTGTTGCAGCCCGACGAATCATTTTAAAAGTCAGCATATACATCATTTTTAATCTAAAAAGATATGGTCATAGATCACTGCCTATCTGCATGACCATTTCAAAGCCAAATAATAATAATAATTTTCAATATCGTTGCTGTGGCTCCATGTGCGGACCCATACATAGACAGGGAAACTCCGTTTTTTGTTTTCCTTCTTGAACTGCAATTTGATATATAGTTCTTGACCTTTTATTCTCCCCATTAAGTTACTGGTTTAGGAGTGTGAACAATCCAAGAGGTGAAAGAGTTGAGTATGACTTAATTATATACGAGTACACACGTGGTTATTTACTTAATTACGTTAATTAAATTAAACCAAAAGCGATTCTAACTAGGTTAATCTTTAAAACAAGCCTACCTGCCATTCCTCTAGACCTTGATTGCTATCTGAGTTGGACTTTTTAACTGCAACTGCCATGCCGACGCCGACTTTGGACGGTGCATAAGTCTTCTCGTCGATCCAACCTTTAAAGACTCTTCCAAATCCACCCTCACCAAGCATAGTATCGGGTCTGAAGTTTCTGGTTGCACTCTTTAACTCAGCCAGAGTGAACATTTTAAGATTTGGGGTAATGATCTTTCCTCTAGGAGCTTCGGTCGTGGTCGTCTTTTCCTTGCTGTCATTGCTTCCATTTTGCGAATGAACCCCAAAGTGTTCTGGGCTTTTGTTGTTGCTGCTGCGTACATGCTTGCTATTGTTTTGAGATGTTTCTGCAAGACGAAACAAGAAAAATAATGAATCATAATTCTATCCACATGATATTTAAAAGAGAGATTTGGTTGTATAAGGAAGAAAAGCTTATGTATATGAATATTATGACATGATAAGAAGGAACCACCCCTCTCGATCCTAGAACAATTCTATATAGAAGAAGAAGAAGAACATTACATGTATAATAGTATAAGTATATAATAATACCAAGAATAGAACCATTGGCGGTGGCTGCTGGGCTTTGATGATGTTTCACAGGAGTTCCGAAACAATTTCCCATGTTGATCCACCAGTTTCGTTCTTTTCAATTGATGGTGAGTGTCCTTAAGAGATACTAATCGACATAACAGTAGTATTAATTTTGAACTTAGTTTTGAGATGGAAGTAGCATGGGTTTCCTTGAAGAGTAAGAGAAAGAACCAAGAAACATCTTAGCAAATAGAAGACTGAAAAGTGATTTCTATTTCTTGGACTTTTGCCCTCCTTCTTCTTGTTAATGTCGCTGCTGCCTGCCTTGTGGTGCCACTTCTTTTTTATACGCTTTTCTCGCCCCTTAGTTACGCTTTCTTGCTCCCCCCTCTTACGCGCCCAATTAATTGTCGAATGAAAGAGCTCCGCATTGACGTAGACGACGTCATTTTCTATGATTGTATCAGTATATTCTTTTAATTATATATATATATATATATATATATTACAATTTAGCAATCAATAAAGACCGACTCCGTTTTGTGCATTAACAAGTACTTATACTTTATATGTTCTATATAATGTGGAATTTATTTTCTCCAAGTCTTACTTCTGTGTTGTTGTCACTTTATGTGATTTTTATCTTTATATTTAGGAATTATGCTCAATCGAGCTTCCTGGAGATTCAAAGCTTGGAGAAGAGAAGCCTCAAAACCAAATTTATGCTATGTTGCTTACTCGTGTGGAACCTATTCAGAGCATCTTTGGAATTGTTATTATGAAAATCTGACTCTAAATAACAAAATTAAATGTTTAATGATGTAAGCAATATTCAAAACTGTGCATCAACTTGTAATTTTAATTGTAATTATCTAATTTTAATTTTAATTTTAACCAAAATCAAGTTACATAAAAAAAATATTTTCTTATAGTAATTTAGCATGACAAATAATTATTTATAACGAGAGAAAAACATAAAAATTAAATAAATTATTTTTCATATTGATTTTCATCCAATAGCTAATTAAAATTTAAACTTAGAAAATATGATATAATTATAACGTTGATAAGTTGTGGCTAAGATTACAAATTTACATAAAATTTTAAATTTTTTAGGTTATTAAGCTAAAAATTAAAAGGTTTTTCATAAATAATTATATATTTTTTCAATATAAGTTTTTTATTAAAAAATTGTTATTGCATAAAATCTTTAAATATTATATATATATATAATTTTAAAAATAAATATATAGAAAATAAAATTATAAATTCTATTCCATCTTGCTTTGACTAGTCAAAATATATCATTTTATCCAAAAAAGAATAAAATTATTTTAATTTCATCTCACTCAAGATTTTAATTATTTCAAACTGAAATAAAGTAAATAGACTGAAATAGTCATTTTGCTAGAAATTGACATTCCATCTTTAAAAGTAAAATTGGATAATTTATAAAACATTTTTTATATTTATTTACTTTAATCATTTGTTATGGACAGAAATATAAATTATTACTTCTTTTTTCACAAATTTTCTTCTTTCATTTATTTTTAAAACACTGTTTTTTTATTTGATTTATCTGCTTAAATTATCAAAGAACCTACTTGAATATAATTAAAAAATTTTGTATTTTTTTTATCATGCTTCCCTATATATATATATATATATATATCATTATTTTTGCTGGAATTGATTTTCTTTTTTTTTTTTGTGTTTGAAAAATGAATTTTTATAATATTATTTGATTTTAGATAACGGAGTTCAGTTAAGAGCGTGCATGGAAAATTTACAATAAATTTAAAAGAAAATTTTGATATTATATAAATTAAATTTATATATAAATTGATATTTGAGTCATTAATTAATGAAATAAATACTGAAAAGTAATAAAAACTATTTAATTTAACAATACAAAAGCACAAAATTTAAAATATATTTTAAAAAATAAAGATTCAGAAAATTTTAATGTATCATATCTGCAAGAAATTGGAGTTAGGTCTCAGATTAATAGCTATAGACGAAGTCACCGGCCAATTTCCTGCCTTTTTTTTTTTTGGGCCCAGAGGTGGGCGCATTTTTCCACTTTGCAATCAACTGCTTTGACTTAGAGTTTTATGTATATTAATTACGTCGGTTGATTTCGATTTTATTGTTATTAGAATTAAAATTTATAACTTTATAAAATTAAATTAAATTAAAATTTTTTATAAATGAAATTAAACTTTATTTAGTTTGTTTGATTCAATTTAATTTAAACTAATTTTTTAAATATATTCTTAAAAATTTTTTAATATAAACTATATTACTTTAATCATTCATAGATATAAAATTTATATATTAATTATATATATGCAGAAATGAAGTATGTTTAATTTATTTTAAATATATAGTTATATTTATATTACTTATTTAAATAATTTATTCATAAAAAATTAGTTAAATAGATTTATTTTAATTTTAATTTTTTAAAATTTAATTTAATTAAATTTTAAATTCAATTTTTTTATTTAAATTGAATAGTGGAGACTATTATATGAAAATAATTTTCATCATTTACTTTGAAAGATAGGTGATTGAGATTTTACTAAAAAAAACTATTTTTTAAAAATGTAAAGAAGTAAGTTGTTAAAATAAATCTAAATTATTTATTTTTATTTAAAATATCTAAATTATTTGAACACGTTAAATCATGTTACACAAAATATGAAAAATATGTAAATTCAAACTATTTAGCTGATGAAAATTTTATGCAGTATACATTTGTGATTTAGTTTTGGAAAACGTGAATCACATAAGAGGTTTTCGGATATTGGGTTATTTAAACCTGAAAAAAAAAAACCCTTAGATTGTACGGTAAACGTGAAGAAGGACTTCTTCCGGACAAATCATCAATAAGTTCTTCCATCCAATTTCCTTAATCCCTAATGTCCACAGGTGAAGAGAAGTCAAATGGAAAAATGAAATCTTTTCATACTACTGCATGATTAAAAGCCCACACACAAAGAAAGACAACTAAATCAATTGGTAAGGAAAAAATAATTCTCAAAATCCGAACCTTAAAATTAGTCATGACATTAAACAAGTAAATTATTTTTTTAGTAAATTGACGTTTTAATCTTACAGTAAAATAAAATTATTTAAAAGTAAATTTCAAAATTCAAATATCGCAAATGTAATCTTTTTCTCTAATACTTGAAAAAATTTATTTTTTAATTAAATCTTTAACCATAAATAATAATAAGAGCAATAGAAATCTATTCCTCAAAAAATTTAAGGCAAAATCAGCTCAAAACATTAATTTAACTTCAAGAGAAAATTTTAATTCAAGAACATCCATTGGAGCTTTTGATTCTTGATTACTTCACAATGACAAAAAAAATATCTGATTACCTCAATTTTATATATATGTCTATTATATTGGCATCAAATGACACAAAATTTATATTAATAATTTGTAAATATGTTAAATCGTATATATATATATATATATATATAGTGGATCTACTAATTCACAACTAAAAAATTACAAATATGCAACAAGTAATAAAAAATTGTAGTCATAAAAATAAGATTCAAACACAATGCTAAAAAATATTCAAACTCTAGTCATTTTTTTCTCTCAAAACTCATTTTTCTTGACTCATCATTTAGGGCTACCGTAAACTAAATCATCAATGTTAGCTCATAATTTTATTATTTTGTTTACTACTTTATTTATTTTCATCTCAATAATATAAATTTGTATTTATTTTTATAAATTTATAGATTTTCTTTTTTTGTAACTCTAATAAGAGTGTTTAATTCTTTTTTCATGGAAATTTGGTTTTTGCTTCATGAAAGTTATTAGTATCCTTTTATGAAATTGATTTATAATATTATTAAAGAGATCAATGAGTTATTTGTTGTAATTAAACTAGATTCATTTGAAGATAAAAGTGTCAAGTTATGGTTTAATTTAGCCATCAAGTGAAACTTGTTTTTCCGCTCTTATGTAAAATTTAATGTTTTGTGAACACAGTTGTATTTCTATATAAAAAAAAAATCTTTCAAATCAAATTAATTGGTGTCAAGGTATTGTATTGTGGATTATAAAACTCTAATTTTTTTTATATGTATTTTATATTTAATATTTCATGAATGAGAATTATTTTCTTTTATCTAAAAAATATGATACCCAAAAAAAATAGTACTAAATCTGAATGAAGATATTGCCAATAATAATGAGTTAGAAACTTTTGATCGAAGAAGATTGTACTAATATAAATTTTGTATAGGAATAAAAGTAGAAAAGAGTGCAAAATATGAGTTCACGAATGATAGACTTTTAATACATATATATATATATATATATATAACTCTTGATCAAAGAAGATTGTACTAATATAAATTTTATATAGGAATAAACGTAGAAAAGAGTGCAAAATATGACTTCATGAATGATAAAATTTTAATATATATATATATATATATATAGAGAGAGAGAGAGAGAGAGAGAGAGAGAGAGAGAAGAAGAAGAAGGAGGAGGACGGGGAGGATGGGGTTGGAATTATGCAAGTGAATGATAAATTGAAAGGAGATGAGGTCGGGGGATTGGAAATTATGCCAGTGACTTCATTAACATTTCTCACACATATAGGTTCAATTAAAAAAAAAAAAAAAAACATGATGGTTGTTTCCTTAACTTTGTCAACGAGGCGACAGAATATATCCATATAGAGAGAGAGAGAGAAGAAGAAGAAAAAAGAGAAGAAGGATATGTCACATAAAATTATAATAAATAAATTATATGAATAGAGTCTACAGTTTGTATTGAGGAAATTAAATTAAGGAGAACAACAAGTTTACATGAAATTAAGGAGATTTTTATAATTATTTTCTAAACCAAACAAAATATGTTTTTAAGTTTTATCTATATCATTAAAATAGTACCGTAACAGACTCCTAATATGTGTGTACACTCTTCTAAATCTCGAATATTATAAAGTTTTCTATTAAAACAATAAATCATAATATCTTTTTTAAAAAAATACTAAAGGAGAATAATATTAAAAATAAATCCTTCCAACGAAAAGTTATCATCAATTCAGAAATGATCTCTATTGACCATCGGCAAAGCCAAGTACGTGGTACAGAAATAATAAGTAAGTTATTGCGAAAGTTGTGGGAAATACGACACTCATGTGTTTCACAATAATTTTTATTTTTTAAAAAATTACTTATTTTATAATATCAATCATTTTAAAATATCAATGAAATTTTAATTATTTTTTTAATTTTACCTTTTTATTTTTATTAAGTATAATAAATTTAGTTAATTTAAATATTTTCTATAAAAAGATATAATTAAATTAATAATTTCTTAAACTTTATATAAAACTAAAAAATAACTCTTATTATTAAACATAAGAAGTGGCTATTTTTGGTGAAATTAATAATAGATATACATGATTTTGCAACTAATTGATGTTGAAAGTGACAGAACAGAGATTGAAATATTTAAACTTAAAAGAGGCAAGAATACATATGTATGACTCATCAATCAATTTTCCTCCTTGAATCTGATAATGTAACAAATAAATTTACCTGCCAAAACCATGCATCATATTGACTTCTCCATAATTAATGAACATTTGTTCCCCCAATTCCTTGTAGAATTAGTCCATGGTTGCATGTGGTTATCAATTCTCTCCCTCTCTCCCTTTCTTCTTTTTTTTTTTTTTTTTTTTTGAATTTTTCCTTTTTTCAGAGATAATGTATATTATATTAAGAATTTGTTAGAGTTAAAATATATGTACACAAATAAAATAATAAAATATATTCAGTTATAATATCATAAACACAACTCATCAATATTATAAGAAATTAGAGATAGTCAAATATATTGGATCGGGTTAGAAAATTGGAATCAAAGTAATTTTAAATTATGTTTTCTTCAAGTAAATATTTTAAGTTGCAAGTCATATCATTTTCGAGTTCTAGGTTGAATTAAATTATTAAATTAAAATACAACAAAAATTTTAAAATCACTTTTTAAATTTCAATAGAATAGAATAGAGTCACTCTTAATTTTGATATTTTTAAAATAAAAAAAATTATTTAAAATTTTTATATAAAATTTTAATTATTTTAAATCAACTTGTAAATCAAATCATATTATAGTTGAATTAATTTCAAACCAAATTGTATTATTATTTTAAATGGATTTAAATTAAATTTTTAAATCAAATAATGAATTATTCTCTCTCCAAATAATCAAATATGAGATTTCTTGATCATAGAGTTACTTTTTGAACATTAAGAAAAGAGAATTATAAATAAATTACATAACTTTCAGGTATGAGAATGAATGAGAGAGAATTGTTTTGCAAGGGATGAATGATGACATTTATCTTACGTTGTTTGTGACGTAGGAATATGAATTTATAAACAATATACTATTCAACCTGCCAGCTGGTAAAAGATCAGTATTTAATTAATTAAACGAATTTCTTTTATATATTAAAAAAAAATCATGCGTGACTTAAGAGCTAGGATAATGCTTTAATGTTGACAATTTAGACTTAGTATTCATATAAATACAAATAAAGTTGAACCACTTTGGCATTGTTCATTCAATTGCTCCAGGGTGATTTTGTTATTTTTTTTAGATTCAAGGGTAATTGTCCATGGATTTTTGTTTCTAAGGGTAATTGCGTAAATTGGTTACTCAATTTAAGGGCTTTTCGGTCATCTCAACTATCATCCCTGCTAAGGCCAAGCTATTAATTCAAAACGGCGCCGGTTTGATTTAGCATTGAGGGTAATTCTGTCTTTCGGATAATTGTGTTGCCGTACCTTGATTTTCATTTTCTCATTCCTCAGCTGTCAACCCCTCCTCTTCCTTCTCCTACCCCCCACGCTTCCTCCCTTTACCGTCAGTTCATGATCGATGTACATCGTTCACATTTAAGAAAGATGTGAACTCAATAACTTATCCACATAATCTATATCATCTTTTTCATAGTCGTACAAAACAAAAAACAAAACCAGAATCATCTTTATCACCACTGCAAAGCACAAATCTTGAACAACAACAATAGTAGGGAACCAACACAGTATAGAAGCAACACAATGAAAAGAAAACCAACAGTAGATTTGGAACATAGCAGAGAGCCAACACAATAGTTCGATTTCGAACAGCGGAGAATCGACAGCAGATATTGAACCGCAGAAAGTTAACATAGTCACTCAAATTGGAACAGTTGCGAACCAATACAGAGAAGGAGATTTGAAGAAACGTCTCGATTTGGAGAAATTTATAATGGGAACAACTTGATTGGGGATTTGGATATTTTGATGTTAGCGTTGGGGATTTTGAGATTTCTTTATTACGGGTTAGGTATTTTGGGATTTCTTTATTACGGTTTGGGGATTTGGATGTTGGCTGTTAGTTTTGGGATTGGGATGTGAGCTGCGCATTGGGGATTTCAGTAGATTTCAAAATATAGTAGCCAATTTGCTTCGCCTATAAGATGGGCCACTGAACGAGTCTCCTCCAGCTTGACTCTGTCGAGAAAGACTTGCAGTAATTATGAGCCTTTGTTTCTTCATTGCATGGAGTAATGACTTCGTCGTTAATTAATAGTTGATAATAATGGATACTGAGACTCTGGTTTTTGAATGATATACTCTGTACTCTTTATATGGTAGGTATTGATGAAAAAAAGATTAATGCGCTGGAAGACGAGGCTTTTCTTATCATTATTATTTTTAATCTAAATTTTGGAAAGCTCAAACCTAACTGATAAGAATCTGAACAGAAAGGTATTAGGAGGGCTGAGCTTTTTCCACTTCAAAGTTGTTGTTAAGACTCCAAACATTAACAAGAACACTCCTCAGCAGCCCTACGCCATAAACCTCTTCCCCTAGGATCGTTCCGACCAAAACAAGGCTCAGTAAACCTCGAGCCTTTTCCGTGTCCTTACCCAATTCTAGCGTGCATAATGATAGATTAAATATGTCCATTTCCTCCAGCGATAGATTGGGTTTTGTATTTTGGCTCTCCATGAAGAGTAAATGAGTTGTAGGAATGGTATATGAAGTCAGATCTAAGACTGGTTTATCAGCTGCAATAAATGAACTCACAATGAGTGAGATCGGTGAATAATCAACGGGAGGAGAGTTGGTGAAGGATCCAACAAGGGTTCGAATAGAGGTCTAGAAACCTGGTTACTATTTTTTAGAAGGAGAGAAACACTTATTCTTTGCAGTAATATCACTCATGCTCTCATGCGGGTCACTATTATTAATTATTAATTAGCAAAAAAGGAAATGATTTTTGCCCATAAAAAATATCTCCGATTTTAAGAGAATTTAAACCTGAAACACTTAAATTCAAGAATATAATTAAAAAAAAAAAGTGATTTCCAATTTGTTTTAAGGATGCGTTTCAATATATGCTAAGGTATGTTATTTTTTGATACATTGGAAATGAATGTATGAATTGTTCCCTAAGTCTTGTAATAACTCTCTCTTTTATACGAGTAATAATAGCATGTGAATCAAATTACACATTAAGATTTATTTGTTTTACGGAAAATAACTTGTATGAGGAAAATATTGTTAAATAACATATTTGATATTTGAAACACATTATAAGAGAATATTAATTTTCTTTTAATTAATAAAATTATAATAAAATTTAAATCATAAAATATTTTATATTTATACTATTTATTATTTAATATAAAAAATATGTTAAAAATGAAATTTCTTTTTGTAAATCTCATCTTTCGTCATATTAGTCATTGATGATCGATAATGATGTTAAAAGTTAAAAATAATCAATAGTAATAAAAATATATGTTTATAAGATTTATTTTTTTATTTGAATGGTAATAATAATAGTAATAATTTTTTCTGTGAGTCCCACCTTTCATTGGCAATCACCGTTAGTCATTGATGATCGATAATGATATTTATAATTAAAAATAATCAATAGTAATAAATATATATATTTATAAGATTTATTTTTTATTTAAATAAGTTTGTCAAAATTAGAAAATTAACTTAATTTTCTCTTTGATCAAAAAAATATTTTTCATTGGCTAATTTTTCTGAATGCAACCAATAAAAAAAATTGTGAAACAAATGGAGGAAAAAAATTTTTTGTTTTTTTAAATACATTGACAGTGTTTCTATGGCTAGTAACGATTGAGATTTCAATATCTTCGCACTAGCAACTAAAACACTGTGACCACTAGATTATTGATCCAAATACAAAACTGCTTTAATTCAATTGCGTTTTATTCTCCTCTCAATTTCTTTGTATTTACACCTTGGAAAACCCACAAAAAAAGTTATAAATTAGTTGATCCGCTGGGTATTCAAGCTCTATGAAATAGGTATTGTTTGTTCATTAATATGATTGTATTTAACATGTATTTTATTATCTTTTATAACTAATAATTTATTTTTTTGGATTTATTTATATATATCATATCAATATATTACATATTAATATGATTCAATGTAAATATATATATAAATATAAGGAGAGAATGTATATTTTTTAAAAAAAAATTATGTAAAAAACTTTTAAAATTTTATTCAGGTACTCTGACTTGACCCGTCCAATTCAAAACAGATAAGATTCTTTTTCCCCCCTTTTCATCGACTCGTACAACAGCTTGTTTGCTTTGATACAGAACCAGGGAGGATAGAGACAATATAACAACCATCAAGAATTTAAAAAGAGAAAGGGCAAAAGAACTATATATTAACGTTGTATGACCCTCGGATGTCACATAGAGCAGATTGTGATTCAAGGCCACAATAAGCGTATGCTTCTTGTGTAAGAAATTTATTAAGAATACAGTACATGAATTTAGAATACTAAATTTAATAATTGAACGAAAACAAATTGCGTATTTGTCTCCATGTTGAATCTCAAATTGTTCTGAGCCATAATTACGAAAACTGAAATAAACTACTTTGAAAAATTTGATAGAACGATTGAAAACGGAAGCTAGGTTTTTTTCTCCTTGACCTTCTCAAAGACGGCTACAATGGGTGCAGCAACTAGAGTTGTCAATCATTATGAAGGCAGGAGAGGGGACCTAGCCTATTTATAATAATTTTAACAGGTCTACCCATCACAGGTCCATGTTAAAATAGGCCTACACTGACCGTCTTTCATATCGGCCAACAAAAGATGTCACAAGCTCATAACTCTATTAATCACATTTTAATTGGGCTTACCCAAAACAATAAACTATATTATTCAGTCCGTTTTATAAATAATTAAAACCAACCCATAATTAATATTAGCGCACATAATAAAAATTTCTAACATTCTTCCACTTGGGCAATATTAATTATGACGTTTTCATATTTTAAAAAAGAAAACATTTTCGAAAAACGACTCTCGGACTGAATACTTTAAACTCAAGTGTGACCACACAATTTTTAGAAAACATATAGTTTATTGATAAAGTGACATCTCAAACACAATCTTGTCCACATTAAATTATCAATATTGAATCATGACAATAGTTATGTCCCTTATTGACATAGTATCAATCCATAGTCACAAATATTGACAACTTAACCGACCTGAATTCCGATATGGCAGTGTAACAAGGAAATAACGCCCCATATGATCAATACACTATTTTCTTGTCAGTCCTCCAAACATTTCTCTTTCACACATGCTCAAATGAGCAAGAGAAATTCACAAGACTTCACAATAAGGCTGTTATTTCCATCTGGAAATACATACACAATGCTTTAGTCTGTCACAAGGCTTCACAATAAGGTTGTTATTTCCATTTGGAAATACAATCACAATGTCTTAGCCTTTATTTCCAGAAACACAATTGGAAACTAACATAGCTTAAGACAATCACACCAATCTTAAGCACACCACACACAACTCATAGCATGCTATATATAAAATGTGCACATACGCCAAATAAACAACTACAAAGCACTCAACTCATATAAATAAATATGAATAAGCAATGTAGCAAAATTATTTAACTTGAACGTTCAATTATAAGCACAAAACTCCCACTAACCAAACACATCAAAAGACTCCACAACA